>RJWM01004562.1:0-100255 GCA_004363535.1 Dasyprocta punctata | reverse complement strand
TTTTTTTTTTTTTTTTTTTTTTGCGGCACCGGAGATTGAACTCACAACCTTGCGCTTGCCAGGGCAGGCGCTTAAGCCGCTGAGCCAAACTCCCCAGCCCTGGTTTTTTGAGGCAGGGTCGCACTATGTAGCTCAGGCCAGCCTTGCACTCGCGTTGTAGCCCAAGCCGGCCTCGAACTCACAACGCTCCACCTACCTCAGCCTCCTGAGTGCTGGGATTAAAAGCGTGCGCCACCATGCCCGGCTAGCAGAAAGTAAATTTTATCTGTATTTAATTACCAAGATAGGACTTTTCCAGAAGTGCTATCCTGCAGCTAGGAGCTCACACCCCTGAACAGCCCTATGGCAAGCTGAGTACCAAATGGTGGCACTCAAGTTCTGTTAAACATGTTCTTGATGAAAATGAATTAAGTAATGAATTAGTCCCAAGACAAATATACAACTTTAATTAATGAAGCCTTAGAATACACCAATAAACAATGTAATGAAACTTATAATGGAGGAAGTCAACCACTGAACTATGTCATTTTCACTGGCCCATATAATTTGCAGTCTGTTGAAGATTAACTGGCACCTGTCAAGGAGAGATACACATCAATAAGACACATGAAGAACCATGGAACTTTTGGAAAACACAAACACCACAGCTATTTCTATTACCATGTAGTACAAGAGGCAGTTTTAAATGCAAGCTAAGGGAGAACTGTGGCACATAATGCTAAGTATTTTGATTCCTCAGTATAATGAAAATTCCTATTCCCAACCCTCTTGCCCGGTTAGTCCACATTCACACCCCTTCCTCTCTTCCTTCCTATGGCCCACAGCTAATCTCCCCATCTGTAAGCTCAACTCTATTTCCAGACCCTCCTTTCCTAAGGGACCTTCAGTCATCAATGATTTCCTTCTCTCTAGGTGTGGCCTCCCCCTCAATACTGCATCCTTCCTGCGATTCTTAATGAGTTCACATCTCTTCTACTCAAGTTTCTTAGAATAAACCTTACACTGCTCCTTTACTTGTGAGTACAAATTGGCTGGGCAAGAATAAAGCACATTACCAGCATTATAGATAATAAGAATGGGTGTAGGGTAGTAATTGAGAATACTGATTCCTCAATAGACTGCCTTGTTAAAGTACAACCCTCCCCATACCAGTTATATTACATGGGGCTAGGTATTCATCTGTGTGCCTTGGTTTACCCACCTATTAAAATGGGAATATTTGTAGCATCTACCTGATAGGCCAGAGACAAGAGCTATGTAAGTTAGTATTTTTAAAACAGCTTAAAATTGGCATATGGTAACCATTATACAAGTGTTTACTAGATGAATATAATAAAATTACAGATGACACCAAAAACTGATTCTCTGCCTTATCCAGCTGAACTGGGTAAATCAAATTTTCAGTCAGATGAATACTCTCCAAATACATTCAACTCATGTAGAACTGAACTTGGTAAACTCATTTTTAAACTAGTAACTGTCCTTTATGGAGATAAACCAAATCAAGATAGTAGAAATCTCAAACAAATAAAATGTGTGTTGCTTCTGATGACTGCATCTTCAGGGTTCTCTGGGCTGGCGCTGTTACACAAACAGCTGAGGAAGGCAAACCAGGACCAAGGCGTGGGCCAGGTATACACCACTGGGACGCTGGCAGCTGTGCCTGGATCTGTCCTGACATTTTCTGCCACGCGGGTCCACAACGGGCAACGGGGGCCTAATATTTTAGCAGATTCAGTAATGGTTTTCAGATAAAATTAACAAGCTTTCTAAATAAGGCCAAGCTTCAGTGATTTAAGTTTTTGTTCTTTGTCTTTTAAGGATGTTTATTTTCTGGAAAATGTCTCCTGATACTGAGGAGATAATATGTGCTTCCCATTACACCAAGTGACCTAGAAAAAGGGTATTTTCACATAATGCAATCGATACTCGCTAAATCTAAGTACTAAATCTAAGACTTCTGATTACTGGATATAGTAAGAGCTGATGCAACTTTGCTTAAAGTATTTTGAGAAAGACTTAATGTCCAACATCAATTTCTATAGCATGGATTACAATATTTCTGAGGCCTTTACTAGTTTCAGTATTGTCCTTATCAGTAATTTGTGATCATTTCTTTAAGTTCTCATTCTGGTCAATAAAACCATGGTTTGGGTACAGAAATTTTCAGACAAATACTGACGCACTTAGAGAGTAATTGTTATGAGGCCTACAGAGCTGGGGTTAAGAGAGCTGGCTTTGGGCCCAGACAGCTGGGCCTGCAGCTTGGTTTTGCTTTCATTGCTTATATAAGGTCAGGCCCATGACCCAACCTGCCTGGGACCTGGCTTCTCACCAAAGTACTCACAGCCCCTGTAATTCAGCAGTTAGTGTTCCACAAATGCTGGCTGCCTGCTTCTTGAAGAAGAGGTTTTTATTATTTGGGGGGGGTCCCCCCAATTAGCTGTCTGGTGAGAAGAATAAACGTCTTCCTTTCCTTTGCATTCCTTCATAGGCCCGCCATGTTGGTCTCTCCATCTGCACTGGGACAAGGTAACTTCCTGTCATTAATGGTCAATGCATTGCCATAAAGATCATATTTACATTGTATTTTGTTTCATATAAATTATACTTGTAACAACAGGAGCCTTATTTTAACTATGCCATCTGTTTCCACTAACTTTTATTGCTTAGCACTAGACTTTGAGCTAGAAGTGGAGGTGTAGATCTGTAATCCCAGCACTTGGGAGGCTGAGACAGGAGGATAGAGATGAGGTCGAGGCCATCCTGGACTACATATTAAGTTCAAGGCCAACCTGAACTACATAGCGAGACTCTGTTTAAAAAAACAAACAAAAAACAACACAAAAAGCGAAAATACTAAGAAGTCTTGGATTTGCCACAATCTGTAAGCAAAAAGGAAGACTGAAAAGGGCTATAGTTAAGACCAGATCAACCCTAAGCTGGTAATTGGGGTGGTAGGTACATGAGGGCTCCTTACACTAGTCTACTTACTTAATGTCTAAGATTTTTGAAAATAAAAATTGAAAAAAGAAGCACATAAAGATTTAAAAACATTCATATGAGAAACAACATAGCAATGTCCTAAAATTATGTTGTATTTATAATTTTTTTTCTGAGATGAGGCAAACTCCATACACTGTAGTGGTACCAAGTGGAATGAAGAAAGCAAGAACTGTTAGTAGATTCATGATGAAGGAAAAGACAGAGGTAAGAACTACAGAGGTCAGGGTACAGTGTCCAATCAACTCCAGAGATAAGAACCAAGCCCAGTTTTAGGATCCCTGCATCTTACTTCAAGACCATAATGGCACTTGAAATAAATCAGACACACAAATTTAAATTTCACATCATTTCTCTTACATGAGAAACCCAAAATATAAATAGAGAGTAAAATAAAAGATAGTAGGAAGTGAGGAGAGCTTTTTCAAATGGGAAGGGGAACAAGAGATGAAGTGGGAGGGAAGGGATGAAAAAAGAACTGAAAGATAAAATGGAAAAAGAATTTTTGCAAATGGCAAGGGGTTGGAGGGAGCAGGGAGGAACGGGAGATGAAGTGTACAAAAAAAGATTTAAGGTATTATGTACATGTATAAACTCTCCTACAATAAATGTAATCATTATGGACTGCAAATACAAACTAAAAGAGGAAAAAAAAGGTCCCTGCCATCTGCATCCTACAGCCTCTTCACCAGGGACACTGCCCCACGTGGCTGGCAGTGTGAGCCAGACCCACCCTTCACAAGACTTTCACCAGTTCCCCAAAAGAACAAATGTTGTGTTGCCTGAGCCTTCAGAAATGTCAATAAAATAATTCTGAGACTGTTCCAAACTCCCAGTGAGCATACACTGTGGCTCTTACTCATTCTTTTGCTAGAACCTTTAGCGTGATTGTGAGTTTGATAGGTGAGAACTACAGGAGGCTGATGTCAGGGAGCAGACAGCGGAAGAGGCTTTCAGGTCCGGATTGCTCCTAGGGCCACTAGGGATCAGGTTGGGCACAGAGGTGAGGAGGAAGGAAGGGAGAGACAGGAAGGTGAGTGCAGCAGCCAAGCCCATTACAGGCCAGGAAGCATGCCCAGTGCCTAGCTCAACTCTGGGTCCCTTACAGAAGCACATTATTTGGGGGATCCTGCACCTAGATTATTTCCTTACTTTCACCAAGTAAAAAGGAATAAACAAGGAAACTCTAGAGATCAATACCTAAAAAGGTCTTTGTAGAAAACTCGAAAATGTTTGTAATAGGATAAAATTCAAAAAGAAACTAATATTAATCATAAATCCAAACAATTTTATGTTAATACAACTAAAGCACTAGGGGCCAAGGAAAATTCACATTTCTCAAAGACTTCAATAGCAATGAGCAAAAGAGTACCACCCTTTTTCCCTTTTATATTCCATACAGTTGGTTAAATATATTAAAGAGAATATATATTATATACAAAATGTTACAAGGATTTTGTTAAACTACCCATGAACCAGAAACACTTAAATAGATAAGCAGGTGCTATGTCTAAATAAACTTTCACACTTGTAAAGTAAGCGTTGAGCTATATCTTGGGTCAGTTTTCTAGCCTCTAATTTCCCTTTTAAATGGTGCTGATTTGTGAAGGGGAAAAGGTCATTTAACACACCGATTTGTTTCCTCCAACACTGTAGTGTGATTACCATTGTTATTTCAACCCCTCATAAATTCTGTATTTACTGCACCAAAAAAACTACATCCTAAATTCAATTGGTACAGACCACTGTCAAGAAACTGAAGAGTACACTTGCAGCAGTGACTAACAAACTAATTCACCAAATATTTTATGGTTATAAATGCATTCATTGAAAAGAAAACATATATTTCTTAGAAAAAGAAATCAATGTTATCAGAAAAGCAATACTCTGAAATTATTTTATGAAACATCATATATGGTTCAGAATTTTAAAAAATTGTTAGTATGTATTTTATTAAGTATATATCTTTAAAAACCATGGTACAGTTGGGTCATTAAGTGTGATTTTATTCAATTTTAGTTCTTGGCTGAAATGTAAAATTTTTAATTTAAAAGATGGCATACTTTGTGCTCAACTCTAAAATAAATATAATTTTTTTAAATTAAAAACTTTTTAACAGGAATTGAGTTAGATAATAATGAAATAGATCCACTGTTAAGTTTTTTCCTAAAAATTAAAACTGGGGCTGGGGATATAACTTAGTGGTACAGCACTTTCCTTGCATGTGAGAGGCCCTGGGTCCAATCCACAGCAGAGAAAGAAAACAAAATTAATATTAAAATTAAAGCCTGCCAAGGGAAAACTGTAACAGGCAGAACTCACAGAATTGAAAAAGAAAAAGAAATATGTGAAAACTTTTCATCACTTCACACTTCTAAAACTTTAATGGGAAGGATTTCAAGTATTTAGCTATCTTGCTACCAGATGATCCTGAGTGGTTACAAATAATGTAATTACCTATTGAAAAAATGAAAGATAAAAAGCGCTGACCTTAAAAGGCAAACAAACTTCACAGTGTAGAGAATCTATGTCTTCTTTGCAATATCAACACATGTAACTAACATGAACAGCAGATTTAATACCAAGGCCATACCTGCATTTAATGTGGATTATTACAATTCTACAGCCCTTTTCAAAGAACTCTGCACACATTAACCTATCTAACCTCCATGGAAACATCTAGAGGGCAGGTAGCTTAGAGACTCTGAAGACTCCTACAAATGAGGAGATGGAGTCTAACAGCATAAACGTGCACAAGATCATGTATCTTAAAGCGGCCCAATCACAAATATCCACCTTCTAACATTAAGAAAGTCAATCCCTAGCTCCAGGTGCAGTCGCTTACCTGATCGGCCTGTTCTCTTTACTGTCAAAGAGTGAGAAGATGACCTCCAGCTCCTCTCCCAGGTTGGAGCACATGAGGCTCTTCATCTGGACGAAGAGGTGGTGACTGCTGGCCTGCACTGGGGTGTCTTTCTTCCGATGTCGATGCTCCATCTGCACGACACCCCCACCCCAAGCAGCAACACAATCAGTACCGACTGAAGAAAACACTGCAGCCGACAGGACGAGGTAGCTACGGTGTGAGCACGATGTCCTGCACTAAGAACTTTTCACCACAGACTTGGAATCCAAATTTCAATTTTTCTTCTAATGCCTATAATAAGAGACTGTGAAATCTGTAGATCATCGAGAAATATTTAAGACTTTTAAAAATTATTAATGCAAAAATGTTACCAATTCATGAAATAGACTTAGGAAGTAGGGAGTGCAAATGATTCTGCTGCTTCCTATCAACTCCCAGAATGAGAATAAATTAGTCACCTTTTTAAAAAGACTATATTTTACTGATTGTTCCACTGATGGTAGCTGAATAATGTAGTTACAACTTCTTACTTCTCATAATTAAAAGTTCTTTTGAAAATTACACTACATTGCAAAACTGTCATAGTTCTTTTTTTTTTTTTTTTTTTTTGAAATAGGCTGTAACAAATGATACTCTGTCACTAAAGTAAGAAAATGTATCTAATTTGCTGTGGCAGTATAGGGAGACAAACCCAGGAAAGCCATGAAACCATCTTAACATAGAAATATGCATCTGTATCCACCTCACTCATCTTGTTCTCAATGCAGCCAGCTGAGGCTAAACCTGGGAGGGAAACCAGGAATGAGAACCCCCTTCCCTGGGCTGAAGGAGAGGCATCACCTATGGATCCAAGGGTTACAATAACACAGAGAAAGTTGCTTATGCAACTCATTCAACATCTGTTAAGCATCTACTGCATGCCAAGCACTGGGAACACAATGGTAAGGAAATATGGAGATAATCTATAGTATCTATTAGGGGGAGCAGACATCAGCCAAATTCTCGTTCTCTCTCTCTCTCTCTCTCTCTCTCTCTCTCTCTAGGGAGCAGACAACAGCAAAATTCTTTGTCTCTGTCTCTGTCTCTCTCTCACACACACAAACACACAATGCAGGGAAGACCTATACTATCTGGAGAGTCGGGAAAAGGGCTTCTGACTTCCATCTGGGTGGTCCGAGAAGGCTCCCTGGAAAGGTGACACTGCAGCCCACAATGAGAGGGACCAGCAGTTACAACTTCCCCAAACTGCTAGCAGTGACCAAGTTATTTCTTCCCTAATCCTTCAGAGATGGATACTTTGCTACTTTCATAAAATACAGAAAAAATACCATGACAATGTCAAAATCTTATAAAGGTTTCTCATTTTTTCCTTGTCATTCTCCCCTTAGCCCAGTTATCAACAGTTCACAGCCCGGCCAGCTGAGGCCACACTCTGAGAGGCAAATGATTCAGGATAGGAAAATAGGAAAAACAATGCAAGGGCCTGTATGTTAACAAAGCGGGCTCAGGAAGCAGAGGATTACCACTTTACTATCACAGACTGCTAATGACATCATCTGTTTTGGGTTTTTTTGTCTTCTTGTGTTTGTTTGTTTGGTCTTTTTGAGACAGGGTTTCACTATGCAGTTCAGGCTGGCCTTGAACTCACTTTGTAGCCCAGGCTGGTCTGGAACTCACAGTGATCCTCCTGCCTCAGTCGCCCAAGTGCTGGGATTACAGGTGTGTGCCATCACGCCTGGCACGTCATTTGTTTTGAATTACTTGACAACTAAAATAATTCAGGGATTTTAACTTCATGGTAATAGAGCCATATCCTTTTTTGCCGGGTTAACTCACATAATCCCATTTCTTTTTTAGCCATCTCTTTAAGCTTTTAAGTAGAGCACATCAATTACTGAATGAGTAACTTTTTTAAGGCCAAATATCATCTTCACAATTTACAGTTGTAAGTGCAACAGCATGAGATCATCAGAATGTTTTCATGCTCTTAGTTTTTATTTTGAACTGCTTGAAAAGCAAGTTTAATACAATGTAATCAACTACATGCATCTGTAATCACTATGTACTCAACAGATACACTGGGCATCTCTCTGTAGATCTGAAAAGTGCAATGTTTAAAAAGCAGATCTTAGCATTGTGGTATGTTTTGGTCACGTTACTAGAGGAAGGTTTCTGGGAAAAATTTTTCTAAGTCAGAAGTCTGCCTTGTTTTCCATGAAGGTTGATTTACTTTGTGTTTTAAAAATTATTTTTACTATGGCAAAAAAGCATACATTCATAAAGCTACATTTTTATTTATTTCACAAAGAAGTCTTTTTTTTTCTTCTTCCTAGAATTGGTATCTTATTCTCTGAGTTCCTTAAGATGCTCAACATGTGTAGATGCAAAAGTGGAACACAGCACAAGACATCGAAGAAATAAATGCCCAGCAAAGGCCAAGACTGGAGAAACAGAACTATGAAAAGAACTAACAAAAGAACTGACTTCAAGGCGCTGTCTGCTCTTACTTCAAAGAGTGCAAGGTTTCCAGCATCAATCATAACATTCACTTAAGAACCCATGAAAAAAAAATTAGCTCCCTTACTCATGCAAAGAATCCAATATATTGAGATCAGTGGTTCTCAACCTTGGTTGCACTTTACAGTCACCAAGAGAGCTTTCAGAAAATACTTATGCCCAGGTCCTATCCCAGAACAATTAAATGAAAATTTCGAAGGGATGGGGGCGCAGAGAGCGGTAGTTTTAAAAGCTCCCCAGGTGACTCTAATGGGCAATGAGGGTTGAGAATCACTAATCAAGATCATATGTAGAGAGCCACAAATCACAGCAAACTGAAAAATGCGTTGCTGTATCTTTTGAATAATTGCCTTAGAACTAATGGTCTTTGCATAGATACTAGTAATAAGCCTGTCTGGTTGTGCCCTTTGCACTTACAATATAGGCCCTGGTGTCTGGCATACTCTTCCATCACTAGTGCCCCTCTTCCTCTGCTCAGCTGCCATTCTTCCAGGCCTGGGACAGATTTGGGTTATGTAGGTTATGATTACTTGCTTATCTCTTGCTAATTCACTGCTTTGGGGAACTGCTAAAAATATCTCTGTGAAAATATTATTGCAATAACAATTAAAAAGGCATGTTCACACTTCAAGAGCTATAATTTGGTAGTTATAACACAGGCAAAAATCTATCTGGAAATAATTAATGGTTACAAATGTACCTACTAACTACTCTACACGTGCTTACAGTTTAACTAGATCTTTGGTTAGGAAACAGATGCATTCCTAAGATCTATTTTACGGACTTAAATTTTCAGTCCTCAGACAATGATTAGCAGATGAGCTATTTGTACCAGGGTCCCTCAACCTCAGTACTACTAATAATTTGGGCTAAATACATCTTCATTATGAGGCTGCCTTGGGCTTTGATGGATGTTTAGCAGCTTTCACTGGTCTCTCCCCACCCCAACCTCTGTTGTGACAACCAAAAACTATCTTCAGACAATGTCCCTGGGTGGGGGGAGAGGTAACATGCCCTTGCAGAACTACTATTTTCCATTTGAGAATCACTAGTCTAACCCACTAAGGACAGCAAAGCAAGGAGACAGCACGATACTGTGAAACCATAAAAGGTTCCTGAAAAGATATTCTGCAGGCCCAAATCCAGCTAATTAGTGCCCTTTATTTATTGCAGGATTGACACCTGGCCTTTGGCACTACACCAGACTCTCTAAGTGGACATATGTTAACACTATGAGGTTTAGCACTTTTACTGCTTAGCTGAGCATAATTAGGTGAAAGATCTGCTAACAAGGCTAGCAAATACCTAAACAAAGACATTTTTTTCTCTTTATGAAATAAAATTTAGCAAGATGCAAATGCCTGTGTTTCAAGTATGACTCTGGTAAGAAAGAAGTAAAACATCCGCTGTTGGAGCATTTTAGTCCCTGATTCAAAAGTGACAATAAATTGCCAGACAACAAGAGATTGGTGACAACTCCCAGCTCTTCCCAGTGAAATCAATACAGTCATCAGTGTCATATTACACAGGAATAAAGACTAGAACTACAGAGAATCTGACTATTCCAAGGCCAGGATATAATAGGAACTTCAAAAAAGAAGCTGCCTTAAGAGACAAAACAAGTCCTTCTGAAGTTTATAAGCTCTGGGTTTTTCTTGGGTCTTTGCTTTAGAAATAGTAAAATATAATTGCTAACGAGAAGAAATCAAGTTTTCATGTAAAATCACAATGTTTTATTTTCCTCATCTGAAAAATGATGAGTTTGGACTACAATCTGAGCTATAAAACACTAAAGTACCCACTCTTTTCTGTCCTACCAGCAGCAGACATGGTAAATCAGAGTCTAGAGGAAAGCCTAGTATCTTATTGCCATCTGCACTCCCAGCAGCCATCACCAATAAACTACAGTGTTCTAAGAGGTGAAATCCATTTGCCACCCCATATGTCATGTTAACTGACAAGAACAGAGGCAAAATTGCAAACAGAAAATCAACCTGGAGAAAATAAAATGTATTTGTGTCAGACATTATTAGCTGCTTATCAACTATGTGACACTGCCAGCTGAACCTGGGAGTGTGGCCTATGTTCTGCTGGTAAGATATAATTGTGAGTGTGCAGAACTTCCAGGAAGGCTCACTGAAGCAGGTGAGTTAACTGAAAGGAAACTGCCCTTCTGAGTGACTGAAACACAGATGTAATGGCTACCACTCTTGCAGCTACGTTGTACTTTGAGGTGTCCTTGATGGTGGAAGTAGTGTGCTCCAGCACAGAAAGGTAAGAGCCTCTATCCCTACTCAACCTAAGAAACTTCAAATCAGCTCTCAATTTCCTGCTTCCAGACCTGTACATGTTGGGAATTAAGCTTCTATCACAAGTAAGCTTCTATTATTTACTTCACTAAAAACACCCAAATTTAAATTTAAGGCTTAACATATATGATAGCAATTATTCTTGTCATATTGCATCTCTCACACAGATAAAATGAAGAGGAAAACTGACTGGATGTTTAGTTGTTTTGCACATATCTGTCAACAAAAGGCATTTTACATGTGTTTCTTATTTAATCGTAACAGACATGAAAAGTATTATTTCCCCATTTGGTAAGATGAAGAAACTGAGGCTCAGAGAAATTAAATAATAAGTCCAAGATCACAGAGCCAGCAGAGCCTGTTCTAGTTGTGTGGAGCCAATCCATGGTCTATTTCTAATATCATGAATGAACCCCAAAACACTGACTGCTTATTAAGTCAAAATCACTTGACAAGATTATCATGCTCATAATACAGCGAGCAGGAGACTGAGTGGGCAAACTGAAGGAGCTTAAAGAGAGAGACTTGGAAACAAAAGAAAACAACTGAAAAAGCTTAAAATTCAGAAATGTTTTTAAAAGTAGGGAAATATAATGTTCAATGGGTTAAATAAGTTACAGCGATATCATATCAGAAGAAGTGACTGACAGATGAGCCCCACAAATACCATAAAGTAGTGACGCCACTGACATAGAACACTTTTGTTTTGTTTCTTCCTCCTCGCCTCCTGCCAGTCACCTTTAACTGTCCTCTTGCTGTGTGCCAGACACTCTGCTTAGCATGCGGCAGGCGGCACCGTGCTCAGGGGATCCTCTATAAAAACAGAATGTGTTCCTCTACCAGCACAACATACATATAGACAATCTGGGTTATTTAAAAAACAAAAACAACTGAAAAATAGTAACTGTGTCTAGCTTCTCAAAATTCAACACAGCCCTATTAGATTTACTGATGATTTTTAATGATTGTTTTCAGATAGGGATAATGCTTAGAGTAAGAATGTCCCACTCTTCTCAGTATAGTGGATGCGTGGGTTGCTACCCCCCAAAAAAAGGCAGGATCTTCTAAATGGCAGGCTCTATTTCAGATAGGTATTCTTCCTAGGAACATTAGTGAAAGGCATAGTAGTAAGGAGACCACGGTAAAGTCAGCTTAAGGTAATGTCCTTCCCAACCATCTTCTTCTCTGATTTAGGGTGTACAGAGCTTAGTTAATGTTAAGAAATTATGTACACTGTATTTAAGTGTCTAAGAATACAAGGCTGGATTCAAGGCAGACTAGACCAAATCTCAAGAATCTAGATACCACATACAAAATACTGGACTTTTACCCAGTAGATAACCAGAAAAAAATAAATAAATAAATAAAATAAAACAAAACTCAAGTTGTGGGTGATGCTGTGAAGGGTAACACAGGAATAGACTGGGGTCCAGGGATCGTTGTAAAAACAGGAGTTGAAGAATAAAGAGAAGATACTTTCCACAGTGGGAGTTTCTAACCACAATGGGGCAGCGAGGAGGGCTAACACATAGGTGAACAATAGCTAGAGACCATTAGTTAGAAAACCATCCTGAAATACCACAGTCAAAGGCATTTCACTAGAGCACGTGTATGGGTTTGATCCTGTGCCCCTCCAAGGCCTCACGTAATCTGGATGGGGCTGAAGTCTGGCATTCATGATTGGTTTGTTGTCTAATCCTGGGATTGGCGATGTGAGTGCTGCACCTGCCCAGGGATGGAGCCAACATACAGCATAAGGGCGAAAGGAAGATGCATCTTTTTCTCTCTGGCCAGTTCACCTTACTCTTTGGTGGCCTCCATGAATGGCTGCCCTGCCACACCATTCTGCCTTGGAGCACACTAAGTATGGACTGAAACACCCACGAACTGTTAGAAATAGGCCTTTCCTTCCCTAATTTTGGGCATCAGGTATTTTGTCTCAGCAACGAGTGAAAAGTAACTGAGATGGTAGGCAAAAAGTACAAAGATTTGCAAAACATCTTAACTGAATTTACTTCCTAGTGTCCAGGACTTGATAGCCCAGTGGAGAATACCATGTCACTCTGAGACAGTGAGAGTGTCTCAGTCTATACCTGGGGCAGGGTAACCTCAGCTCCCAGTTCTCTTTACTCTTTTGTAATTTAACCTGGAACATCCTGTTCTTACAAAACCAAGCAGGTACGAAGAGTGCCATGGAAACTGAAAAATTAGCAGTAAGGCTATGAATCAGTGTTTCTTGTACGCACCAATCGGTAAAGCTCAGTAATGCTGATGTCCTCAGGATCCACCATTGCGTATTCTTTCCTAGGCACCAGGTCCAGTCCCAGTTGTCTAGAAAACAAATCACAAAATGTGGGAGAAAAGTTACCTCTGTGGAACACACTGAATATAATTATTTCTATACCTTGATAGATATATCACCCACCACACTTCTGTCACCCACAGTTCTACCTTGTATAACTTGTTACTGTACAGTTAAGGTAGAAAAGTTACTAGCCTGAACACTGAGCGTATATCGAGAAGCAAAAGATGCCAAAGATAAGTAAATCCAATGGGAACTGATTGGCACACTGGCTGAAATGAATGCTCCTGCCAGGGGTCTGTGCACTATAAGGTAGGAGCCTTCAGCACCTACAAACTATCACCAGAGAAGCCCCTACCCTGGAGTAGGGTAGGAAACAGATCTACAAATAATTTAGTTCTGTAAACTGGAGTTGAGAGAGAAAAAGTTGGTCTTTGGGATTTGACCTGGCACTAAGATAGCCTACCCAATGTAAAGCTCAGGTGACTCATGCTAGAGGTCCTCATTCATGGCAAGTTCTAGGGTCAGACATTAAGAGAAATCTAGTAAAAGCAGAAATCAGAAATTGGAGCAGGACAATTATAGCCTGTGGTGCAAAAATGGCTTAATCTCCTGTGAGAAGTATTGTTGGCCAAGAAATATCCCAAGGTTATATACAACCTCACAGGGACCAAGCACAGCAACTGATTTAGGATGTCTCACTGAGGACAGTGGAATGTGACTCTAAGCCTGTTCTGGCCAGTTTCCCACTAGTGACCTTAGTAATACTCTTCTTCAGGATACCTACTATTCAACACTGATACCAATGTCATACAACTCCTTATCTCCTTAACTACCCATAGTCATTCCCAGTGGTTTCATTATGCTTTTCTAATGCCCTGTAGACCAACGCCAAAATGCCTTTGGTTTACCATACTACCCTCGATTACCTCACTCCAGGTCTCATGCTTAATTCCCAGAAGATAACTTATTCCACATTCCTTCCTTCCGGTCATCACTCCAGTACAAAAGCCTTCTGATATTACACTTCCAATTATAGACCCACAGATTCTTACTTTAGTATTAAAAAACAATCCTAAATTCTATGCCCTTCTCAAAATCTCATTAAAGTTTCACAAATAAAATTTATTCATTCAGCGTCTACTTCAAGTCAAGCCACCCTGAGAGATATTTGCTTTTAAAATGAGAAGACTGTCATTCCCTTGAGAGTATGAGCTATCTTTCAGTTACCAAAACACTTTCTTCATCTTCCTAAATTACGTTACTATTTGAGAAATCCAAAGATGTCACACATCCATTCCTCTAGTTCAACTTTCAAATCACATCAAGCACAGTGATTTGTTTGCAAAATATCCATGATCTCCCCTGCTATCCCTCCCCACGGATGCTGGTACGATCTGTTCTCATTGCTGTCCCCTCCCAAGAGAGAAGCACTACACTGAAGGATAAAGCATGGTTTGATGGCAGTTCTACATTGCTGATGAATGATTAGCTACCAAAGGAAAGAGACCATATGGCCACATAGGGACCACAGAGTTCTTCTTCCCAAAGCTCATTCTGTTTGAATCTGGCCTACTCATATTCTGTCCTAGAAAGGCACAAATCATCTGACCATCTTCCTTTCCCAATGTTCACTGGACTTGCCTGCAAGTAGGCACTGATACAATTCAACCATGGGTTGGCCAGCAATTTATAAAAGG
This sequence comes from Dasyprocta punctata, assembly GCA_004363535.1. NCBI lineage: Eukaryota > Metazoa > Chordata > Mammalia > Rodentia > Dasyproctidae > Dasyprocta > Dasyprocta punctata. The sequence goes on along the minus strand of RJWM01004562.1, from coordinate 85,558 downwards.
CCAGCATAAAATGTGCATTCCAAACAAGAATAATAGCTACTGGCTGTCAATGAGATTCTTCCTTTATGAATTTGATCTTGGAAATTCAGACCGCATCAGTCATGTGGCATGAAAAATAAAGAGCAACTGATGTACATCGCTGCAGAATGAGGAAGGATAAACTCCAGCACCAGAGGGTCTGGGGAAGATGTGGGCCCCAGTACCTTCCCGGACTTTCAGGCCAGGGAATGGGTACTATGCAAGTTCCTGTCTCACCTAAAACTTGACTTAACTTCTACTAGCTTCCAATAATCCCAGCAGTATGGAAAGACTCTCGTTTGTTTCTATTTGTCTCCGTCAACTCCTAGGTATAATCTTAGGATTAACCAGACACTGTTGGAGGTTTCTTAACTCACAGAATATAATCAGAACCACACTTTACCAAGAATATGGAGAAATGAGGAAAGACAGAAAGAGAGCAGACTGAAGAAGACCACATAGGATATAGAAAGTCAGCAGTCAGTCAAGGAGAAAGGGTCAAATTTTATGTCAACTCAGTCACTAAACTATTTTTTGACATCAGAAGAAAGGATGAATGGATTCTCTATCCCATATAATCTCAAAGGACATCATAGACCTCTATGGGAGACAGAAACAGGTACCATTACTTTAATGATACCTGAGGATGCCAGCGAGAACACGGCCTTTTGTGGATCTCATCAGGGAACAAGATATGAACTCCTCCTCCACTAAACTTTCTGCATCCAGAGAACTTCTCTTCACCAGTTTGATACACACCTTGATATTGAACACATCCTTAATTTATGTTCATCCTACAGATTGACCTGTAGGCAGATAAATTTGTAGGACAACCTGATTTTGTTTAGCCATAGAACTACCCAAAGTACTACAAGCTACAGCTCATGCAAGTCAAAAAGTGAGTCATGAGTCAGTCATAATTAATGATTTTCTTTTCTCCCTTCAGCCATCATTGCACTGCCTGCTCTGTATTTCCACATTAATTTTGATAAGTTAACTTCACCCAACTTCATGACTATTTACAAACTCATTTGTTTTTAAATGAGGACATAGTAACGACCAAGAGTCAATTAGAGTTCAGTGCAAACTCAAAGGTTTTTCAAAATAATACAGAAATAGATGGGACTCAAGCAGCATAGGGCCAACTCCAATAGCCTGTAGAGCCTCCACTCCTGGCACGACTCAGATGCACACAGCAGCCCCAGTGCTGGCAAACCTAATTCTCCAGGCGGCACTGTGTTTTGAATCACTTCGTCGTGGAGCTAAAAGTCACTCCAGGATCTTCTAGCGCAGCTTACTCCCTTGCCAGATGAAGAATGAAAGTTAAAAACAATTCAGGAATGTGCTTCCAGTCTTTAAAAAAGTAGAGCTCCTAGTCCAGTACTATTGTCCCATTCTATGCTTGCACTTGCTGTACCTCTCATAGGGATGAACCACCCCCCAGAGATAAATAAATGGTGCTATGCTACCACTGTTTGTAAAAACATGAATAGCACATCATATTCAACAAGATACCAGAAGTACTTGGGGTGAGATGGAGGTTTAAAATACCTGTAGTATTTGACATCCTGGCAGGAATCAAACTGCCATTTGATGAAGTGATTTCCTATAGCCAGGGGAAGAAATATGCTACTTTCAAAGGGGTGTTTCAAGATTGAGTAACAGGCAAAGCTATGCATGGTTCCCTTCCTTCTATATTTTCCTCTCCTGTCTGCTTTTCTTTCTTCCTTCCTTCCTTCCTTTCTCCCTTCCTTCCTTCCTTTCTTTCTTTCATTCTTTCTTTCTTTTCCCTGCCCTATGATTCTATGAAGATCCAAATAGCAAATGGTGGCTTGGGAAGAAGAAAGTGCAAACGGATATGTTGCTAAGCAATTATTTCACTGGCTTAAATTTATATTTTATGCAACCCTAGGATCTGACTGCTGGCTGAAGAAGGCTGATTCTCATTTTTTATTCTTTTATTAATATTTACGCTTAATATCAGTTTTGGTCAGGGTTTTCAGTGGTTAGATTTACTACTTAAGTGCTCAGTTGTTATTTTAAGTAAGTTCCCACACTTCTATTTAAAAGTAAATCTTAAAAAAAAAAAAAAAAAAAAGCAAATCTTGGTCAAGTACAGCCATTCTTCCAAGCAGCTTTTTCAAGTGGCTTGCACGTATGCACAGGATTAATTGCAGCGATGACAAGAGGCCCCAGGGGTGCACTTATCATCAGACTTTTATCCCAAGCTGCTAACATCACAGTCTCTCTCTGGATTACATGGTGACCTATACCCCAGCATGGAAGACATATACATTACAAGTGAATAAATATGCCAAATCTAGACTACTAGAAAACAAGACCTATTTTAGCCAGGAGCTATAGCTAACAAGCCCTTGTGACCCTTCCCTTTCTGTGAGCACACTGTCATGCCACACAGAGGGCACCAGACAGCAAACAGCATCTCAGTACCACACCACAGCTATAGGATGTGGCTCTTGGCACCATCAATGGTGGGAAAAAATGGGAAAACTATGATTTCTCCCATGGACCTCACCATACACCGCTCACACCCACCTCTCTTCTGCTGTGTTTGCCCCCAGAGAGCACCTGTAATGGTTACTCACTCATTGCCCCAGTCCAGGCGAGCAGTAATGTGGCGCTTGACATCCTTCATCCGGTCATGGGTGAGATGGCCAACCAGCACCTGCCGCCGCAGATCCAGAATTTCATTCATGATGTGCCACAGCCGATGGAAGAGATCACCCTCATTTCTCTAAGAAACACACAAATGTGGAGATCTGGCATCAGTCCCACACTGGGTTGTAGGGTAACCAGAGAGGAAGGGGAAGCGGGGAGGTTCAGGGTACCTCCAGATCCTTAAGGTGCTGCGGACAGATTTTCTGTCCAGAGAGGAAGTCTTCCTCATTATCCTCAAAGGCACCTGTCGCTCTACCTGCTTACAACCGAGTTCACAATGCTGCTCTCTTCTCCAAGAAGCCAGCATCGCTTTGCTGACTCCCCAACACAAAGAGTGTACTCTTGTTCCTCACTGCACCTCCACAATTGGGCTTGGCCTCTGTGAACCCTGCCTCTCTTTCCAACTGGTGGGCTCCTTTCTTGTGCTTCATCCACATCCCACTCTCTTTCAGGGCTCAGCCTAACTTCCACTTCCATAAGCCAACCTTCCTTAAGAAACCTGCCCTCATTCTTTCCTGTCTTCTCTGAGTCATGGCTGCATGGAACTGGAGCCAATAAAAGGAAAACTCTGTTGTCCAACTATTTCTTGCATATTGGTCCTCATGCTTGCTTAGATTTCCTAGCAGAGGTTGGTCACACAGAGGACTCTCAGACTATTTGCAGATGGATTTTTCTCTGCCATTATAAGCTCAGTTTAGACTTTAAAAAAAATGGTGCCTGCCTTCTTACTTTTTAATAATCATGTAAATTCACAATAACCTCCCGTGAAATTCATTAAGCTCCATGGCTTAGTGGAAAAAAGATAAGTTGAACTCCTGGCTTTAAATTCTGATCTAGCCACTTCAGTTTCATAGACTTAGAGTATAAGTTTTGATCTCCGGGCAACAGGGCAATAGTATCCTCCTGAAAAGTTGTGGTGGTGGCTGAGATTAACTGTCAACTTGATTGGCTTGGAAGCTGCCTCAGGGATTAGTCAAGCCCACTTCTGGATGTATCTGGGTGGACCTTGATACTCAATAAGGTCCCTTGTCCCTTTTTTTCTGTCACTGTTCCCCTGCTCTGCTTTCCAGCTGCCATGGACTAACCAGCTTTGTTCTATCATCCTTTTCCATCATGGTATTTCTACCTTGGTGCCCACCAGTAACAGACTGAAATCTCTGAGCCTTTGAGGTGAATTAAACCACTCTTCCTTTAAGCTGGAGGGGTCAGGTACTGTATCCTAGTAGTGCAAAAACTGACCAATAAAGTTGTTTTATGGATTGGTGATAACATCTGAAGATGCCATTACAGCACAGTGATAAAGAGCACATCTTAGAACCAAATGACTTTGCTTTGACTTGAGTTCCAATTTTGTCATTTGTTGGCTACAAACCTGTAGCATTATGGGTGCTATGAAGTTAAGTATATAGCAATATGTTTAACTTCTTTGTGCTTGCTTTCTTGTCTGTAAAACAGGTACCATAGTATCTAATTCATAGAGTTTTGAAGATTAATAAATTAATATATGAAAACTCTCACAACAATGCCCAGTCCAGAAAAAATATCAATCAAGTATTAGTGGTTACTAGTACTATCATTGTTTGGGTTTAGTGTATATAATAAGACCTCCATAAAGAATATTTTTTACCAAAACAAAAGCATAGACCTCTTGCCTTATATAACTATTTACCCCTCATCTTTTTTACCAGAAGTCATACTTCTACTTTTTATAAAAATTACTGGTAGACTTATAGGTGCTGTGATATGAAAATATTGGGGCTTCGATCCATCTAAAGTCCTCTATAGCTATAAACTACAAGAAATATGGAGTGCTTTGTGAGAGGTAAAGATATTCAGTTGTAACATAGTTTCTTCTTTTACAGAACAGTGACTTGTTCTCTGCTTCATCAATACTTAGTGTCTTGAGGAGTTTTCACATGCTGTCTAGGTCAGACAAATTTGCCAGAGGAACAAGAAGCATTCTCCAGAATGCCAACCCTGATCCTCTGAGATATAAATAATCTTGCTTGCCTCTCAACACCTAAAGCACTTTATTGAGCATGTCTATTACTTCTTGCTTGTTCCACATGTTATGCTCTCCCTTACAAGCCATTACAAGGGCACTGTAATGTAACACTCCTGTAATTAACCACTCAGTGTCTGCATCTTCCATTTGCTCTAACCTCCCAACCACAGTGGCTGCGCCTGCTTTTGTGGCCCCTGCAGGTGGAAAATGAATGAAAAACTTCGTTTATCAGTGTTACTTTTTGAAACCCCAAGAGACGGGTACTGTATAGGTCATGTGGAAGAAGACCATGTAAGAAAATCAGTGGTAGGAAGAAGTCCACTGAGTCAAATTATTACATAAGAAAATAACAAAGAGAAGTCAAATCTCACACAGCAAAGGAGAGAGCCCACGTGAACAGACTATGGCAGTGAGAAGGTCAAGCGCCTCTCTTAGGGAAGCATTCTACAGTTGGCCAGCAGTGTGGACTTGATTTTCTAAGATGACACCTCTAGGATTTCAATTTAAGAGAATGCTGAGAAGGAAGCCAAATCATTTATAAAAATAAAAACAAACAGGTCATTTTCCTCTTTAGGGAAGAAAACCTAGAGGTGAAGGGCCACTGTCATATTACAGCCCTGTCCATCAAATTTGCCCTGCTATTGTAAAAAAAAACAGTATCCATCTGATTGGACATCTGGTCACAAAATTACAGCTCACAAAACTTGGATTTGAAACACTGATAGCTTTGAAAGTTATGAATACTGACAGCTATCCAGAAATATAAAAATTATTTGACTTAGTATTGAATGAAAAGGTATATAGTATAATATTAAAATACTTGGAATAAGACAATATCTAGAAATTCCTGCAATATATCAGAAATGCAGCAAAAAGTTAACTGTATTTTCATATTACAGACAATGAATAAGTTTTTATTTGTCTTAAAATGAACACAGCACTGGTTTCAGCAGTAGACCTATATTTAGGTTGAGGTTTTAGCACTTCACATGCGACTCTGGATAAATCATTTTTTATAAGATTCAAGAATAAAAACTACCTGGCAGAGCCTCAGGGAACAGAGATGTAAAACAGCTCAGGGCCTTCACCAAAGTACTTGGTAAAAGATGACTGTTATATTTCTCCTGAGTCTTTTGTGATAATATTACTGATACTTTATTAAGTGATTTTTTGAAAGGGCATGATTTAGGCCCTTTATCTAAAAGAGCAACTAGCATTTCTCAAGCATTTACCACGTACTTTTATACAAAGTGCCTGACATATATAATCTCACATACATTGCCTTCATCAAGCATCTTTCAGGGAAGAGAGTAGCTACTTTAAAACTCTTGGAAGAGAACATGGACAAAACTCTAAATATACTCAAGCATGATGAACCTGAACTAAACACTTGGCACAAAATATTTATAGCAGGAAAAGAGAAGTTAAGATGTCTAATATTGCCACGTTAACTTCATTCCCAGTGTTAAAGCTCTAATATCTTTGGGTTAAATTTCACATTTGCTGATCATATAAGTGCACTCTAGTAGCCAGGGAACCTGAGACTACGCTTGGTCTTTCCCATTACTCAGGACACTGGGAGGAGAAGAGATTACTTTTAGAGTTCACAACACATATATTTTCAAATCAAACGAGTCTATCCCAAAAATAGATGGCTGTACCCTCAAAAGCAGGTAAAAATATCTAGGTAAGACAGAACAGAAAGGAATGTAACTTTATTCCCCACTAGCCTCTACATGGAAGGAAAAGTTTCAGATGCTTTTACAGAACTAATGGACAATACTTACACTATCTTAATTTTTTATAATTCTCATATGTGAGATGTTTCAGATGCAGTGGTTCAAATATTGCACATAGTTTCTATGTCCGTGGTAGTGTCATGTATAATGTTACTTTAAGTGAAATAATACTCAGATTTTATATGCTTTACAACGTAATTTTTAAAAAAAATTTTAAAGGGAGATCTGCATTTCTATGGCTGTTCCACAATAGAATCTTGGGGTCAGTTATCTAGATTTTGTGTTTACAAAGACTTCACTTAGGCAACTCATTTAAGATCCAAGGCTGTCTTGTGGATTTGCTTCATGAGTCCTAAAACTACCAACTCCAGGGGAGGTATGGCCAGGTAACTGCAATATCAAAGCATTTCTAATGGCAACATTTTAAGATTATCTTTCCCTATTGCATGTTAGAAATACCCTATTGCATGTTAGAAATAAGAGAATATAAACCGTCTTTCTGTGCTACCCTCACTAATTTGGATTTTCTTTTTGATTGGCTATTTCAGATCATTTTGTCAGGATAAATACACCTTTGTATTCTGAATAGATCTTATTAAGCTGTTCTACAAATTTCTTTGACAATAAAGGAAGAAAATCACATTTATCTTCCTCAAAATATTATCACACCCAGACTTCTGCATAAACAGTGATCCTGGGGGCTGGGGATTTAGCTCAGTGGTGTAAGTGCCTGCCTGGTAAACACAAGGTCTTGAGTTCAATCCCTGGTACCACAAAAAAAAAAAAAAGATGGTTCTGACAAAAGACACCTGATTTGCTTAAGAACCCCAGCTCAGCCATTTTCTAATAACGTGGGCTTCCTGAGACGTTGCTTCCCAAGGTTTCAGTTTTCCACAGTCAACTGAGGCTTGAAGATATGAAATGGAAAAGTCAAAAACTAAACAATGCATCTGAAACACCCCACATATGAGAATTATAAAAAATAAATAATCCCATGTTATTACAATCAAGTTCAACTTTTTAATTATCATTATTCTCTTACTGTGCCTAATTTATAAGTTAAAATCTGTCATATGTGTGTCTATTTAGGGTTCTATACTACTCATAATGTGAGGCTCCACAGAGGTCTGGATATGTGTCCCTTACAGTAAGGTGGGACCACTATACCTGGTCTATTTCAAAAACTTCACTTTTTCACCCTTTTCATTTGTAACTTGGAGATGACCATAGTTAGTATTATCTTGAGTGGTTCTAAGGATTAAATGAAATACTGTATGTAGAGTACTTCCTACAGGATTTACCTGATAATAAGTGCACATGACATTTAATCTTAATTGTTGCTTGACTGGGATTGCTATACTTACCAGTGAGCTAAACCTCTGATGCTCATAGCTGAACATACCATTAGAAGGTGGGGTCCAGCTGGAGGAGGTCACTGGGGACATGTCTTTGGGAGAATGCATCTTTTGCTGGCACTTTTACCCTGTCTGTGCTTCTCAGTTGCCATGAACTGAGCAGCTTTACTCTACGGCACCCTTTTGCCACAATTATTTTTGTCTTAGAGCCAGTTGCCATGGACCGAAACCACTGAAACTGTGTGCCAAATGAAACTGCTCATCCTTTTAATTTTGAATGTGAGGTATTTAGTCCCAGCAAGAGGAAAATTGACCAATACAGTGCTCAATAATGTAATTGGTCATAAGTAAATAAACAAACATATATACCTACAAAACACTCATATTTTTCAATAACTATTCCTTTCTTCAATAGATTTATTTTCATTGATTCTCATTAAATAGTTGTCATTGGCAGTATGTTCGAATTATAGTAACACAGTTAAAATATGATAAATTACAACTAAATTGTATTAAATATAAGTTTATATTCTTTAAAATTCAAAATTTTCATGAAGTACAACACTGTATCTATTTAAACAATCCGATTCATTCGTGTGGTGCTGAAAAATAATGTATAAAACTCATACTCAGTGGATACCAAGATTATAGAAAGAATACATCTCACTAAAATTTATATCACCAACTCCCCAAGGAGTACTAGTAACTTACAGCACGTGCACAAATTCTTGCCGATGCTTTTATTCACACTCAGATATTTCTTAAGATAATTCTCTGCACAGAAAACCATACCATTAAAAAGTTACCTACCACATAGAGCTGCTTCCACATGGTCCCCCAGTCCCTTAATGTGGATGTCATTTCCGTGATAACAGAGTCTTCAGTAGGAATAACCATTTCAAATTGTCTGTGAAATTAAAAGAGAAAAAGCATATATGTAAACATAATGCACAATGATTTTGTTTTTTTTAACACTCTAAAAGATAAACTAGGAGAGAGAGCAGTCCAGCTATTTTGGGTTCTGTAGACAATAACCAGGGTTTTATTTTGAGCTTGCAGGAAGAACATTATGTGTGTGATGGTGGTACAGTGCGTGAGGGACCAGCCACTTCATCCAGATCAAGTCTGCACAATGCTGGGGAGAAGGAACAGCGTAAGCGTTCTGCTCTAGTGTCAGTTTGGACACTAGATGGCAACTCTTTTAACATTTCCAAACTCAAAAGCCTTTATCTGTAACATGAAGTCATCAGGTGACATGAACTCTGAGGTAACTTTTGCTTTCAAGTGCTATGACCACAGGACTCGAAGTAAAAGACAAACTACTCAGCCATCAGGATGCAATGACTGTGAACAATCAAACTAACTCACTGTTACAAATAACTAGACACAGACACTGATCATTCATGTGGGCTCATTAACTCTTCATTTATCACGTTTGTGAAAAGGGCCATGAAAAATCATCAGTATTATTAGTAATGATATCATACAGCATAGCATTTTAAAGGTTTAAGACATCAGAGATATTTAAATATTCACTCCAAACTATTTCAGTGATTAGGGTAATACAGTCTTTCTGTTTCTACACTAAAAGTAAGAAATTATACTTGGAAATTATTCCTACCAATGTTTAGTAGAGTATGTATGGTTACCCCAAAATTGAGAAGACATGCAAAGAGATAAGGGGAAAAAAGAGGAAGCTTTAATTTGCCTTTTATACCCTGCCTTTGACATATAATGATCTCTTTTTCTTCATCTCTGTTTTTTTTTCTTTTAATCTTTTTTGAGTTTTGCACTAGTTAATGTTGTTAAGTGGCTAATATTACCACTCCATCTCAAAAGAATGCTACCAGCTAAATTTATGGGTACTTTTCCTTTATTTCAGTAAATCTGTCTCAAGGACAACATCTAATATACAAAAGGTAATAGCCTATTGGAGACTGAATTAGGTTGTCTCAATGATCAAGGGAAAATTACTTCTTAGCATGAAGCTAATAACTGCTCCCTAGTTCCTTTTTGATGTTATGTCCAAAGTATGCATAATTGTCTTTCGTATAATCTTCTTACAGAACTGAAATCTTTCCTAGGTTCCCTCACTAGTACAGCTCTATCTCACTTATATTTCTGCTAAGATACCTGCCCTGAGAGTATTTTTCTTTCTAGAGCTTAAACACTGCTAAAACTGTAAAATGAGAATTTAGAACTTAAAATAAATGTGAACAGTAACATATGAACTGTTAACAGATACAGAAACTTTTTATTGAGTCTACATATGACATTTTCCAAACGTAGTACATTTACTTTGCTTTTGTTGCACTTTAAGTGATGAATGCTTGGAGATGGAGATTCTAAACTGATCCTATACCACCTCATGGAGGGAATAACGAATTTCCAGGAAAACTTGACATCCTATTCAACATTCTGAAAGTGATATTATCTCAGCAAGAATTGAATAATACAGGCGTGGCCTCGCTGTACACAAAATGTAATTTAATTTAAGGACCCCCATCAGTCCTGTATTGCTCTGAAGATCCAGGAAAAAATAATTTGATCTGTTGGAAGTTGATTTAGGGATTGTTCAAACAAACTATAAGGTTTTAAACACAAAACTATCATTTTTTAGGCAAAACAGCTATTTCCTATTAATCATACAAAAACTAAAACCAGCGCTCAAATAGTCTGTCATAAATAGTTGCCCTGTCCAGTTATCCTGAGACATACTTTGCAGCAACTTTAAAGTGGAGAGTCATCAGGTATGCACTTTAATTAAGATAGGTAATATCAAAATTCAAAGAGGTCCTCTCTGAGAAAGCAAATACCTGGCAATACATGGCTTTAAATGTTTTTAGACCCAAGTTTTTATTCCAATAACTGTCCTGGAAACTTGGGCTGGAACCAATTCCAGAAATTCTTTTTTAGAAAATAAAGTTTGACATAGAGCTCTTCTACTGTAAAAAGCTTGTCATGCCTGGTGTCATGCTGTAAAATGCGTGTCATGCCTGTGCAAATCTTGAATTTGCACAACCAGATTTGGAGATACCTTTACTACAATTAAACTTTGTGGGGTCTTATGGAAGGGAACCAGAGATAGACAGACAGACAGACAGACAATCAGTTTTTTAAAAAGAAAAAAAATGGCAAAGGAAAAAGAAGGCACTTATTTTAAACTATGTCCAATTCCAACTGAGCTTCAAGGGTAGAGTTTAACTAACTGACATTTTTGCAGGCATAACCTTCTCTCTTTCCCTTTCTTAGAGTATACGGTGGGGGTTAGGTGGCTCAACAGATTTAAGGGGGGTTAAGGATGGACGTGGGTAAAGACAACAAGGAGGATGGGGCTGTGAGGGCTCGCTCACACTTTAAGGAATGAGGGAGAACCTGGAGGGTTCACAATGCCAATTCCATAGCAGAAAGGTCAGAACAAAGAGTTAGCATTGGCTAAAGTGATTTCTGAGTTGTTCTCTAGTTCTTGAGGGTCAAAACTAGCCTGGGAACCTTCCAAAAGGACCAGTACTCTGCTGGACACTTCTAGTGACTTACAGCTTTTATACTATAAAGAAGATACTAGTACCAGTGGTAAATATTGTTACTAGAATTATACTTTTAAGCTATTTCAAAATTTATATTGCTAATAATAATATTGCTTAAAGTAGCTGACAAATACAAAGTGTGATCAAAAACTATGGTGAATGCTTAATTTTTTTTTTAAAAGTACAATGAAAGACACACTGCCATTAATTCTCAAAATACTCCAAATGGGCTTTGAATTTACTTTCCTAGCCACGTTCTGAAGCATTTCTACAAGTACTCTTTTGTGTGTCTTTTAGTTGCACTGTCCTGGCTGCTTTGATGTATGGAATTGATTAAAAATGTTTACTTTTCATGGTGGCTTTGACTTTGAGGAAGAGTGAAAAGTCACGCGGAAAAGCCAGGAACAAGGTGGATGAGGACACACTGCAGTATTTTTATAAGCCTGCCTCTCCACTGGATGCCACTCAGCAGCAGCTTCAATCACACTTTGCAAAGACAACTCACAAAAGGAGAATGAAGATTATATGATAATCCAGAAAAGAATTTTGCTACACTGGCAAATGTTTGTGTTCAAATCTTACAATGAATGATCTGTTTGTGCTAACTACTTATACAGGCAAGCTCTCCTCTTTTATCCAGCAATAGCTTACTTGAATGATGTTATCCCAAGAGCTCCTTCCGATCATTTAGAAATAGACTGGGGGGAGGGGGTACATTAAGTGTATAAGTTATCTAACTGATCAATCTAAGTGATCAATCAGCTCAATCTAAAAAGGTGATTCCCAAAAAGAGAACAGTGGTTTTATAAAGCTGTCACCCAAGGATATTGCGTTATGATGGTCATTTGATAAATATCAGATGTGGCTTCTTATAATCAGTGGGAAATTGAGGAAATTCCGGGGTTTTGAGGCAGTATGACTCACCATGGGCCTCACTGCCACGCTTCTCTAAACAGCAGGAAACCAAAAGAAACCAACTCTTTCTGTTTAAGATTCAGCTAGTTCCATGATTTGTGGACAGTGAGACACCTCAGTGCCCCTGGGGGCTGCCATTGTCCAGCACGCACAGATGGGTTCTTTAATTCTCTCCCCCAGATGCTTTAGTCAGTGTCTTCTCATCAAAGACCACAGACAATGGCAGGACCCTGTACAGTTCATTTTTCAAGACAGTTACTAAGTCTCTCAAACTCCAAAATAGGTAATGGTTCCATGAAAATCCTCCAATATTAATAAAGCTTATTTCTTACCCTTTATTCTTTACACAGGCATTCTTCAAGTGAACATAGCTGGACGGAAATATACCCTGGAAGATAAAAGATGAAGGTTATGGAGCCGTGTTTTAAGGTAGGGTAGGTTCAGCAGTCCGATGGACAAAGCACAGTCACGTAGCCAGGACAGCAAGGAGGGTGTCAAAGAAGAGCACATTCTTAGGCTAAAATCTCCTGTGCCTTACATCTACTCCTTTCATTTTCTACTACCAACTGCTTTACAAATTTAGAGATTCTCTAAAATAAATATAAATGAAAAAAATTCACTCTCACTCCACAAATACATTCTTTGTAAAACAACACTTAAAAATCTCAAGAATTAGACATAAAAACTACCACCTAAATGAGAACTTTTAAATGCTGAGATTTCTGGAGTTTTGTTTATTGTAATTATTCTTTTTCTTCTTCCCCAAACACTCGTGATTCTATTTTAAAATATATACTTAAAAAACCACTGAATTTGGAGACAATATCTGTATTGTATGTGTCACGGAAGATCTTTGATGACAACACAGCGGCAATTAATCACTATGCTGCCATTCTGATGGAACGAAAATTACACAAAAGAAGCCATGCTCATTTAAAGCTTTCTACTGCGGGAAAATAATAGGGCAAGAAAATTGCTCCTTTGTTCTAAATGGGAAATCGAAAGAAACAGCAACAACAAAATGAGCATCAATTTTATTGTCTATTAAGTGACAATATCCTCTGCTGAATTTCTGATGTATAATCAAATGACAAACTCAATTAAATATTTATGAAAACAAATATCATTCAAACATGTTATTGCTATTGTGTATCCAAGTAAAAAGTAAAATTTAGTGAGGAAAATTCTACATATTCAATAGCAGTAAACATGGATATAGATTTTTCCTTAAAAATCATTTTCTATAAAATTTTAAATTTACCTCAATGTGTTAAAAGTAACACAGAATAATAATGAGGAAAGAACTTGAGGCTTGTTAAAGGTTGAATGTAGTAACAGAGAAATTACAATAAATACTCTAGATGAATATTTAAACACTGAAACTATATGCCCTGCAGAAGCACAAAAAAAAAGTTTAAGTGAGGGCTAACATTAAAATTTGTATACACTTTTGTCCCTTACACTTTCCTTTAGATTAATCTAAAATAATGAAATGAAGTAAACACCATTGAATGTTCCAGCAAAACTATACTTATGCAAAAAGACAAGAAAAAAATGTTGCTATCTTACATTGTATTTTAAGAATGATAAATGACAATTACTTATCTACAACTTTAATAAGGATAGAATTAAACTCAAAATGAATATAGCATAAAAAAATTAGAGACTGAGGGAAGTATGGATAGTAACTGGGGGTGATTAGAGTACAAAAAGAGATATTAGGCAGGATTAGTGTCAGAATCACACACTATTCAAGCCAAAGATAAAACAAAAATCATATTACTTTCTACTATAAATCCTGAAGGTTTATATGAATATATAAAGGATAACGAATCTTAGTATCTATTAGAATGGTAAGAGAGATGGGTATTTTTCTAATATGGATTTTTCAGTTTTAGCTGCCCAAACGCAAAAGGACTCTTAACATGCCATTAAAATAACTTGTTTCTCCACACCAGCATTTTATAAATGATACTATAAAAATTTAAAGATTAAATATCTCTATTCAGTATTTCTTTTCAGATATGTATATTTCCCCTGCCTGAATTTTAATTCTGCTCTCACAGAAACCAATACTTCAAAAAGATTTTGTTTATATATAATGAGCTTATTAAGGTCTTCTCAGTATAATTTTTAAGAACTATACAGGATTATCATTTGAGTAGCATATTTTAACTGTATTCCAAGTTCAAAGGAATTTCCAAAATTATGAAAATCTGTATTACCACTTTGCATTTTAATTAAGAGTATCAACTTTAATTTCAATTGTACAATAAGATAATTTAAATATTTAACTTTTTGTAAGATAGCAGTCTTTACCTTGATATTTGGGTTTTTTAAGGCAAATCCTCTGTACCAGCCTGTGGAGAAATAATCACTGTTACATTTTTATAAATCATAATGTTTTAAAGATAATAAATTAATCTGTTGGGTGCCAATGTAATTTTATCATACATGTAAATATTCTATGTATTCACATGGCAGTTGTTACACTAAGGCTAGATAACAGCTCAAGTTATTATTTGTATTTTACTATTATCTTGCTTGCAAAACTTTATCGGAAATTTACATTAAAAAAACAAACAAAATAGAAGGTTTTAGAATCAGAGCACAAATTCTGACTCTGGCTTTTACCTTTGGGCAAGTTACATGACCTCTCTGAGTGTCACTTCTCCCCATTTTATAAAGGCCATGTTATTTCTACCGGAAATTCAAGAATTCACATAACATTTAATACATTTCTAAATTCTGCTCTCCTAACTAAAAAGCACAGAATCTACCACCAAATAATAGTGCTAGACCAGCAGTAATTCAATGAATGTGCACACACCACACCCACTGTCTTAGGTTAGGGTCAATATCATAAGAAGAGCAAAGCCAGGTCTCCTGACAGCCAGAATTAACTGGCATACCTTCATCAGCCCATCAGCACAATGTCTCAGCACCTGAGCTCCTTATTTGTACTCTGTACAATATCTATTACTTCAGCTCAATTTTATGATACTATTAAGAAGGAACAAGTGTCTTTATAACAAATATATGGTATAATTATATATATATATATATATGACTAATACATAGTCCAGTTTAATTGTAATAGTCTCAAATTATATTTTCTTTCAAGTGTAGAAACTACTTTGCTTATTGGCAAGAAATTATTTCGTTATGCAATAAATGTTCTTTCTAACTGAACTTTTGGCTAATTAAACTTTTGAAAATAAATCTGTGATCTTTGTATTTCAACATTTTTATTCCTCATAAAACATTTTCTTAAAAGGATATACTACAGTACAGTGCTATAAAATATTCCCCCTAATAGTTTTAAAATAAGTGGGAAGAAAGAAGAATGAACGGAAAATCAAAATCGCTATATCTCAGGGTTTATTACAGCCTGAGGAGGACAGAAACAAGAAATATATTCACTTGTAAATCATTATTCTAGCAGAAACCACAACTTTTTGAGAACTACAGAAATGTCATAGAGAGGTTCTATCCAAATTATGCCATATAGAAAAGTTTTTAGATTCCACATCACCTCCTATTAGATATGGGGCACGTTTGCATGCACCAATTCAAAATCAATTTTATGTCCATCTGTATACATAATAAAAATAAACAAAACGCATCTGCTAATGACATAGGAAACTGTACTCTATTTTTAGATGTCTCAATTGAAGTGGACAGAGTAAACATTCATGTATCACCACCATTTAGAGCCAGGCTCTAGCTAAATGTAGTAATTCTGTTGGGGGAACACAATTTAATCTATGATGAAACTTGATAAGATAGAATATTATCATATTATAAATTCCTAGTAAGAAAAGCCTTTCAGCAGGAAAATGAGTATTTTTGGATATACAAATGGCACTCTAAAATATAGTGATTCTATTAACAAGAATTTTTTTAAAAAGCAGTCATTTCATCTTTTTTAAGTAGAACTTAGGGATGTTTAAGGAATAGAAACATTTGAGAATATATAAGTAACTTTAGATGAATTACCTGGTACATAAATTAACAATAATCATTCATGATCATAAAAATATTCTATTAACATTTCAAATGCACTGAATAATTTTATTCCAAATTGAGGAAGGAGAAAGACAAGAAGACCAGAGTACATAAGGCCAGGGAAGGAGCCCTGACTCTTGAGATTCTGAGAAAAGCCTTCTAGGATGGTACTGTGTCATGAACACATAAGACAGCTTCAATTGCTTTCTATGTTGCCATGAGATAACCATAGGCACATAGTATCAGAAAAAAATGACCAACTCGAAAGCAGCAAATATTGCTGTTCCATTAGCCAAACGTGAACACACAAAGAATGAATTCGGTAAAAAATGTTTTGCTGTGATTACCAGGAAAGGTGCAGAGTCTAACAGAGCTAAGCAGAGAATGTGTAAACTTTCTGAACAGCCAGCCCTATATCAAAGGAGGTGACTCACACAACCACAAGCGATCAGCACAAGGCCACTCACCATCACACTTCTCCAGGATCTGAACGGTGTCACCAATTTCCAGTGAGAGGCCATATGGGACGGTTCCTCGAAAACTGGCAATAACTGTAAGAAATGATACAGAATATGTGAAGGCAATCTTGTCAGATATAGCGCTTACAATTAAATGTTATCGACCACAAATAAAGAATGTGAATAGGAAGTACACGTTTATAGCTGGAACCTGCTGTCCAGTTACATATATATTTATATAGTTGTTTATATTTTTAATTAGTACGTTTGTAATACATTATGTTTACATTCCTTGTGGGGAGTTAGTCCATGTAAGTAACACTTCTTAATTCCTTTTTCTTGTCCCCTTTCCGTTCCCTCCCTCCCTACTCTACCCATTGCCTGGTGCCCTTCGTTTTATTTTTCTGTATGTATTTGTAATGTATAGTATTTACACTCCTTGTGTAGGGCTGGTACATATACGTAACACATCTTGTATTTTTTTAAATCATTAAATTCATACACTTTGCCAACTTTAACTTCTTAGTAAAGTAAACATTATAAACACACATTTCAAAAATGTGAAATTTACTGTAAGCAATGTAGAAAATAAGAATATTGCTGTTATAAGAATATTGTGCAACTGCATATATAAACAAAGGTTATTGTCTAAAGAGATCGAAGAAGGACTGTCTCCTTTGAGTACTGCTACATTTTTCCCACCATCCAGGTATGTGTTCTGTCCTGTAGTAAGAGAGTAATATACTTCCTACCAGTTATTAAGCTTGGTTCTTTGGTTTGTATCCTGATGCCCCCCACCCACCCAACCTCATGTGCTCGTAAGTATGGCTTTTCAGAGCTGGCTGGATTTAGGGTATGTGATACGGGGGAGGGGGGGTTAAGGATGTGTGGTGCTAAATTAGTGCACTAACTGGAATTAGCATAGTTGTGGGTGGTACCACCCAAAAAGCAGGTAGCCTGCATGGGATAAAAGGGAAAGGCAGGCTGGCTGCTGGCTGCTGGCTGCTATGCTGCCTTCGGCCTGCCCCACCATGAACTGTTTCTCCTCTGCAATGCCCCTCTCCCATGCCAGCCTGCCATGAGGTCAGACACCTACGGACTGAAACCTCTACTACCAAAATAAACCTTTTCACCTTTGAGTATCAAGTGTTTTGTCTCAAAAACAAGAAAAGTAAGTCACCTTCTAGTTGTATGACTTCACTTCTCGACTGCATCTAATTTATTTTGCATAGAGAAATCATACTATTAAATAGAACTGTCACTCTACTTAAAATCTCCCATAGTTTACCTTTCTACTGTAGTGTCTGAAGAAGATTTCTTTTTCCCTAGACTGTGAGTTTCTCAAGAGAAAGGACCGCATATTTTATTTATTTATTTTATTTTAATTTTTTGCTGCACTATTATGCCTCCAGGACCTTGCCAAGTTTGTGGCATAAAAGCAGTCTTCTTGTGATATTATCAATGGTGACATTTTATTCAGTAATGACTATATCTTCCTCTAGGATAAACACATAGGTTTTAGTTGTCTTATCTGGAATGTATAAAGGTAACCATTAATTATAGATTAAGAGTTTACATTAATTGGTTTCACAAACTTTTCACAAGGTGGGACGGAACTGGGATGTACCACAGACACAATATGCACATAGTTTAGTCAACCCTGGGCAACACCTAGGACTATAAAGAGCTTTAAATTTTTCCCACATATAGTACAGCTTGAGTCACAGAGGAAGCAAGGAGGGAAGAATAAAGAAAATATATCTGAACACAGGAATAGACAAAAGATATCTCCTATGAAATGCTACGTATGCTGAAACCAACTTAAAATTCACAGGACAAAAGGGATTTTTTTTTCCCAAAAGGAATTTATTTATTTATTTATTTATTTTTAATTTATTTTTTGTGGCACCAAGATTCGAACTCACAACTTGGCGCCTGCCAAAAGCCACTGAGCCAAACCCCCAGGCTTAGTTTTTTCAAGGCAGGGTGGTGCTACGTAGCTCAGGCCAGCCTTACACTCATTTCAAAAGGAATTTTTAAAGGTGATTTTTTTTTTCAACACTGACTGAACTCAGGGCCTTTACAATGAGCTACATCCCACACTATACCTTCCTCTTTTTAAAACTTTTTAAAATTTTGAGACAGGGACTCACTAAGTCACTAAGTTGCCCAGGCTGGGTTCCATCTTGTGATCTCCCTGCTTCGGGCTCCCAGAGTGCTGGGCAAAGGCAAAAATTTTTAAATTTTTTATAGTTTTATTTCACATAGTAATGTTTAGATACAACCTCAATGCCCAAAATAAGTTTCTGCTACTATTGGGAATATATTTTAAAAGTCTGAGGAAACATATGAGGAAACTCAAAACACATCAATAAACAATGGGCAAATAATATATGGGCTTCTGTCTCAAGCCCTTTTATCATCTCAAAACAAAATTACAATAGATATCAAAACACAGGACAGAAAAAACCAAAAATACCATTTGTGTTTATTTTTCTCATTTGCATGTGGCATCAGGAAATGTCTTTAAAAAAAAAGGTAATAAAATATGTAATACAGTATGGAATAACTGTTTAACAAAGTTAATCATTTTTTTCATCTTTCATGTTGCTACATAGCTCATATAACCCTTAGGTTTCTCCAAGTCTGGCCCACCTTTATCGTCTTCTGAACCCAGGGTCACCCACACACTCCCTGACACAGTCAATCCATCACAGCATGGAAATGATCTCATTTCTTCAATACGCACCAAACTATCCCTGTCAACATCTCTACTCCCTTCACTACAAAAGCCACGCTATCACCTCTTCCTGGCTCTTCTGCAGCAAACCCTAGGTCCCTCTCCAACCCATTTCACACACAATAACTGAGAGCCTTTAAAATGTACATTAGCTGATATCGCCTGTCCTAAATGTATCAGAGGTCTGGGAGTAACAGAAAAATCACTGCCTCAGCCTTCTTTCTGCACATCTCAACTCGGACTCTACTCCTTCTGTCAATACCCTGCTTGTTATATTCCCGCCTCAAAGAACTTCGTGCATCATTGGCTTCTTGCAAGAAATACTCTTCCTATCCCTCCTCACCAAGTTGACCCAAATGCAACTTCCCAGTGTCAGCTCAGTGGTCCTGTCCTCAGAGAAGTCCTCCTTGACGCACATACTGTCCCCTCAGTTTACATGTACTCATAGCAACTCATACCACTGAATTACATCCTTTATTTTTGGAAGTTGTTTAATGATGGCTCCTGCAACAGACTAAGCTCCAGGTGCAAGCACTCTGTTGCTTTCAGCTCCTAATCTTACACTCAGTTCAGCAAAGTCTGGTACACAGTCTGAGCTCAGTAAGTAATCACTGAATGAGTGAAACAGGGCTGGGCCTTTCCTCTTAAATGTTCTAGCCACAGGCTCCATTATTACAGGGAATACTATTCAAGAGGGTGCTCAAAGGCCTAAGAATGAATGAAAATTCATTCTCTCACAGGAGCTGTTTGAAACTGATGGAATGGCTTTTCTAGGTCAAAATCATGTATCATCTCATTTTTTATCCCATGAGTCTATAGGAGGGAATTCACATGTTACTCTTCAGTTGTGTACTATTCAATAACTATTAAAGGTCACCTAATAACTTCTTCCTCCTTCATGACTTGCAAATGCCTCCTCTATAAAACAAAAGAACATAAAAAAACTGAAAGGCCTCCACCACTTGAAATTCTGAACGTGGGAGAGGTTTGGAGTTTGGCATTGCTATGGCAAAAGACTTACTTAAAAACTGTCCCCAAATCAGCCTCATCTGTCAAAGCACACCTGTATGCACTCGCACCAGCCCTTGGCTAGAGCTGCAGGATAGTGGCCCACTCTCAGCATCTCATGTAAGCCTCTAACAAGTCCTCTTCCACCTTCTCAGGTTCACTTCTTACCTCTCCATACACTGCCCTTTGCTCCCCACCCTCCCGCTGTTGCTCACAACGTCAGTGTGTTTACGCTTATTACTGACATGTGGCCTTATCCAGCCCTTCTACACTGAGAACTCCAAAGCAGCCTTACTTTAAGGCTTACCTCCAAGGTTAAGTCTTCTTAAAGATTTCTGATTCTTTTATCTTCTTTGTCTAATTACTAATTACTCCTTCAGCTGTGCTCCTAGAGTACATTGACTAGACCTCAAATAGAGACCCAGCATGGGAGTCAGAGTGCATGAATGGAGTATGACAAATGCATGGAATGAATGATGGATGGATGAATGATGCTACTGAGAAATGGTACCCAGGTTTTAATAGATTCAGACAATCTGAGGAGCAACTACCATAACATCTAAGGAGTAAGTATTAAACTGTAGATCCTTTTAGAGAAGAACTCTTTCAGGATGCAGTTCAAGAGACAACTCTGATCTTTACCCTCTGAAATGGCAAGATGCTCACAATCTTTGATTTAGACAAATAACTTCATCTAGCTGTGAACTAACGAATGCTAGATTTAGGAAAGATACATAGGCTTCAGATTACAAGAAAAAACTTAAAGAAGAAAGCTACTGTAGGCAAAAGAACAAAGGACTATGACTGACTTATGTTCGTTTGGGTAACATAAACTATACAAGAAACTAAAAACTAGTTTAGCAAAGCAAAGACCTAAAGACAACATAAGCATTAATGAAGCCTCAATCTGCATTTCCATCAAATGCACTTATTTTTAGATTCCATTTTGGAAATGACTTTCTAAGGAGATCTCTTCAAGTTTTCCCAAGAGTTATTGCATGAAATACATTCTTAGTTGAAATTCACTTTTGTCACTAGATATTGTGAAGTAGCTATCTCCTTATACAAAAGTCTACTCCCTGAACACTTCCTTGGGGTAGTTTTTCCCCAATTAATATTGGACTTTACTAAGCAAACATAACCAAAAACTTGTACCTTGATTTCTCTTTTTAGTTTTTTTTCTCATAAATCAAAAAGTTTCTGATCAAACTTAAGTGTAAGAAAATATCAGAAGATTAACCTTGGTAGAGTTGGAAATACAAAGGCCCAGTACCATTGCCCTAGTCACAGGTCTCTGAGAGCACAACTTTAAGCAGCACATAAAAACTTCTGTATGGCACTGTGTTCATCTTTCCCATTTACTACTATGTACAACTTATTCGCATCAATAAGTGTATATACGAAACTTTATATTCAAGTCCTTAAAATGGATATGCAAGGTGAAAGCACTAAATTTGCAGCATAACTATCCTGAAAAGAATGTCCTAACCTGCCTACTATTATCATGTATAATTTCATTCTTCCATGTAATTATATCAGTTCAGTACCTGCTGACAGCTGATTAAAACTTAAATAGCTGTGAGAAACACAGCTACTAAACATTTTCTAAGAGGAAGGTAAAAAGAAAGTAAAATGGTGCCCTATTTCAGTAGGGACTCATTTCTTAGTTTCAACAATGCCATTTGTTTATGTAAAGAACAAATGTATATTTTAAAGTTTTTAAACTTACTGCAGAGAAATTCAGGTACAGAACTTTTAAAATTGAAAACCAGAAAAAATTAATAAAATCTTTTCTAAGTCAGCTCTAAACTGCAAACAATAACATTCTTTAACATCATTGTCAAAATAATATTTACAATGATTCCACTCACCACAATGTGATTCCAGCCCAGCCAATGCTGCCCTTTACCCTTTATAGGCTGACAATCTAAGATAAATGAACACAGAGCAGAAAAAATAATGAAAATGCTTTGTCCGTGGTGACACAAAGAAAGGAAACTCATCTCTCGAGACAGAATTTTGGCTTCATTTTTCTAGTAAATGGATCTCCAACTCATGAACAAGCTGTGATCTAAAAGGTCACTTAAGAGGTAACTGCTTAAAACACAGAACCTGATGTTACTGAGGTTACCCCCACAGAATTCAACTGAACAACAAAACAGAACAAAAGCAAGCTATGACTGCACCAGAAATTAAATGTACAATTTTATATAACTTTTAATGCTGGTGTTCAAAGTGCAGCAGAGTCAATTAGAAGGCAGCAATGAAGTTGGTGCTGACATTATGGACATTCTACAGGAGTGTGAATGCCCCTTGGAGCACCTAAGAGAGTGTCTTTACCATGGCCATCTTCATGTCACTTGGAGTATCTGCTTTTGGCTGTCACAGATATATCTATGCTTAGGTTTACTGTATTAGGGTTTATGGGGATCACTAACAAGAGGGGCTCATAAGGAAAAAGGGAGAAGAAAATTCCCAAAGAACCTCAGTAAGACCTGGAGGATTCAGAGAAAAGAGAAAGGAAATTAAGGACACTAAATTCCTTACAGGTACTTTATTTCATGATATGGTAACTAACAAGGAGGAAAAGGGATCACTTCTATGCAGACACAAGAAGCCCTTGTAGGGAAAAACAAAACATGGCAGGAAGCCAAGTTAAGAGTCTCATCAAAAGGCACCCCCTTATTTTACAGTAGTCTGTGGCAGGGCTGGAGAGAAGATAAGATGGAAGTCATTTGGAGACTCCTATTCGTACCATCAGTTTCTAAGTGCAAGGTAGAATTGTCTCTCTACCTTACTCTTTGCTGGGCTTCCTTTTCTTTCTTTTTTCTTTTTTTTTCCTCCCTCTCCACAGGATGCAATTAAGAGCAAGGTGTTCATTCCTAACTTCAAGGAACTCCCACCAGGCTACCAGGGTCACAGCATGGTAATGGGGGCAGGTGTTCTAGAAAGACTGAAAAACAAAACAGTCAAAGGAAATGTGACAGAAGGTGACTGGGTGGTATAGGCCGGACACTGCTGATGCTTACACTGAACTCAGGAAAAACAGAGAAGTGCTGTGCCCCATTCTCTGAGCCTCAGACCTGCCACATGCTTGGATCCACTGTCCTTCCGGCAGTGCACCCTGCCCGTTGAGGGCTCACACACCCTGCAGGCCTGCCTAAGTGGCACGGACGCACGCACACTAACACTAAAAGGCTTATATTCTATGCCACAGTTCCCATGGTCAGCCTTTGCGACGTCATACAATCCTCTTTGGCCCTAAGTAACTTTGAAAACTGAGAATCACATAATAAAACTTGGCTCTGAATTTTACGAGAATCACCTGAAGAAGGAATACTGCTGTCCTTGACTGCTACAGAGGATACTTCAGCCAGATATGGAATGTCACCCTGCTTGAACCAAAGCCATGTGGATTCAACGCAAAGGAAAGAAAGGTGCTGTGTACTGTGATGTGTCACCTAGATTCCTCTCCACAAATGCGTGACTTGTGTTCCCTGATGCTGGCACTGCTGGCACAGACCAGGCTCAACTGCGGCCCTCTTCTAGGACAGCCTGGGCTCAAGAGAACTGGTTTGCCCATGCCCCGGCCCTCTTCTCCGGAGAGCACACAGCCAATGAAGCCAGCCTTTCCTACCACACTTGGTGCAGTGCCCGAGGGCCATTCCAGCACGGATGACCAAGGCTGTCACTGGGCTTGCACTGAGGATCAACAGCTCCCTCTGCCTACTTCTGTTTCTTTTCTCTTCCCTCCATGAGGTGAACCCCAATAACATTTCCTGATAAATTCCAAACAAGCTAATCTCCAGCCCAGGATTTGCTTCCTAGGCATTCGAATCTGCTAAAAAAATTTAAAGCTTTTTCCACTTAGAATTTACTTCTTGTCCAGTTTATTTTAAAGTCCTAATTTTAGAGAACTTACACTGTTTTTGTTTGTTTGTTTTGTTCCGGTACCGGGGATTAAACTCACAGCCTCACACCTGCCAGGCAAGCACTTAAGCCTGGTGAGCCAAACTCCCGGCCCTATTTTTTTTCAGGGCAGGGTTGCACTAGGTAGCTCAGGCTGGTCTTGCTCACGTTTTAGCCCAAGCTGGCCTTGAACTCACAACCCTCCACCTACCTCAGCCTCCAGAATGCTGGGATTAAAAGAGTGCGCTTACCTTATTATTTTGACTTAACACTTTACCAAGTTCTTTATATGTTAATGTTCTGTGATTAGGCACTTTTAGAGACAGAAAAACAAGAGAAGGAAATAAGGAAATGAATTAGCATGAGAGAGTTCTTCCACATTAAGATTTATATGATGACACTGTCACTGTACCAGGAAATGAACCAGCTTCATTCCCCACAGAGTGCTAAGCACATGCTTTACCTTGGTTTTCATGATCCAAATGCTAAGCCATTTTCCTAAGTGGCTATAAGAACTGAAGGTCAAAACAGTAAAACTGCAATTATTGTATCTACCTATCAGTACTTCTAAGAACAACTTACAATGACAGAAAAGGTTATGGTTTGGGCCAACTGCCAGTCAAGAGGAGCACGCTGAAAGAGAGTTTTTGTAGTTATCTCAAAAGGAAATCTCAAAAGTTATCTCTCACACAGAATGGGACACTGTGTTAAGCAGAGAAATTGAGGCCTGGGATCCATCTCCACCACTTAGGTACCCTGTAGTCCCTGGGTCTGCCATTTGCTATTCCAGAATGCCACCACCTGCCTGGTCTAACACACCAAGGTGTCATGAGAATCAAACAAACGTTTAACAGCTTGATGTGTAAGTCTATAAGTGTATGAAAATACATGACATTATTTTTTAACATTGCTGACTGGAAATTTGGAGATTGGCTGTGAATCTGCCATGCATTTAAAAGCCAAGATAGACTTAGGAAAGAAAGGCTTTTAGCTTTTCACATTCACCATGCTACACTGGTGTATTATTTGTGCAAAGGACAATAAACAGCACCAGGAGGGAAAAAAATTACATTACAGTCTTCATGTCACCAAACAGAGCGAAGTTGCAGAAAACAATAATTGCTTTCACCGTAACCTGAGTGAAAATTGTTCATTAATAAGTAAAATACCATTTTCTGATCTATTGTATTAACTCTGTCACCAAGTGTTTGGTGAAAGCAAGCACATACAAAAACAAAAAACTGCCTGTTTCCAATGTGAAATTAATATTGAAATAATAACATGTAAGAGAATTGTCTGAAACATAGGATTGTCTGCTGACTTTTTTGTTTTAGTTATTTTGCTTTTATTTCTGTTTTTCTATGAGGGAAGAAGAAAAATAACCTGTTCTGCCCTTCAGTGCTCTTTGTTCTGAATTCTCTCTCCATTTACTAAACATTCAAAATCACAACACATATAGCATGGCAGAGCTGAAGTGATCCATCTGAGCAAACCATTTCTACATCCTTATCCTGCGCCTCCAGGACTTAGCACCCGGCCCGATACAGAAAATGCCCAATTCTCCCCACCTCTTCTAAAGTTCTCCCCACCTCTTCTAAAGTTCTCCCCAACC
Source organism: Dasyprocta punctata (assembly GCA_004363535.1). Classification (NCBI taxonomy): domain Eukaryota; kingdom Metazoa; phylum Chordata; class Mammalia; order Rodentia; family Dasyproctidae; genus Dasyprocta; species Dasyprocta punctata. The sequence goes on along the minus strand of RJWM01004562.1, from coordinate 59,585 downwards.
TAATACTCAACCTGTCTCCTCCCTGGTCATTCTTTTTTCTCACCGCAAGAGCTCGTTTTTCTGATCATGCCTCCCAGAGCAGACTTCTAAAGAAGCCTAGTCCAGTAGTACCTAGGATTACATAACATCCCCTCTGAGCAGATCAGACTCCCAAGTTCCTAGTGTTACTCCCTTCTGGTCTGATAACTAAGTTAATTTCCAATTTGGAAAAACATGAAACTAATTTTGACTCACTGTGGCCACTGACAACCAGTCAAAAACAATTTCTCAAGGCAATGGGGAGTCACTGAACAGTTCAGTGGAGAAACACAAGAACAAAGTGTAAAGTTCTCTGAAAATCCAGCTCCTGTGCACCTCTCCAATTTCATCCTACACAAATCCCTACAACAGTCACACTCTTCCTCTTATCTATATGTCTGCAAATACTGTCAATGCTATTACTTCACCTTGGGATTCAGGCCTCCTGTGGCTCTTCAAAACAATTCAAAACCATGCCCGGGGGTGCCTGCTTGGAATCCCAGTACTGAGAGGGGCTGAGGCAGTAGTATCACAAGTTTGAGTCCTGTTTGAACAACTTAGTGAGACCTTGTCTCAAAATGAAAAATAAGGGCTGGGGGTATAGCTCAGTAATAGTGTGCCCCTGAGTTTGATCCCTAGTACAGCACAACAAAACAAATTTCCAGCACCCTCCTAGAGGAAAGCTGATTCCCCTATTCCTTCCTCTACATGTCTTACTGCACTCACCACTTTCGGGTTTTGGGGTCCTTTAAGTCCCTAACACCTAGCACAATGCATGTCACCTAGTAGGTACTCAACAAATGATCAGCTGAAGATTTAGAGGAATAAAATCACTACACTGGGTTTTTACTCATGCATTCAACCAGCATATAGAGGTCACCTTCTATGTGGCAGCAGGATGTTGAGAACTAGAAATGCAAAGGCGATGGGAACACTTTGCACCTGTTTTGTGGAGTTCCTACTCCAGAGAGGACAGCACCTAGAAATGTGGAGCTATAAATTCAGCAAATATCTCTGAAGAGAACTGCAAGATAGGGGCCCAGCTCACCCAAACATCACAATGAAGCATGCTAATGTTCTCTCCTACCAAAAAGCATTTCCAAACAATGACCCTACACAGTCAGAGAGCTCCTTCCAGATTTCATTGCTGGATGGATTTCACCACTGGATTTCATCATAATCATTTGGTTAAGGTGGTATTTGCCAAAGTTCTCCAGTGTTCAGCCACTAGTTTTTCCTTTCTAATTAACAGGTACATTATGGGACGGTACTTTGAAACTATACAAATACACTCTTTTCATCATATTTTACAGCATGCAGCGATAATTTTTTCCCACAACCTTAGTAATTTCTAACTCTGATGTTTTTCACAGGTTTATTCAGACTCAGCTGGAATATTTCAATTGCAATCAAAACCTTCAGTGGATCCTTTTTTTGATGTGGACACGATATATTGAATTTTGTCTTGATTTCTTAAATATAAAATTAACACTACCATGACCATTTACATACCATGTAAAATTTCATGTTTCAGAAAATTAAAAAACTTTTCATTGTATCAGATTTATACATAAATGTTTTTGAATGATTTTTAGTACACTGCATGAACTCTGCAGATATTACTTCCTTAACTAAATAATCTGAACATGTATGTTTGGTAAAAAAAATTTTTGAACTGTTTCAAACTTTTCAACAACATTTTCAAAGAAAACTGGATCGGTCTCCTCATTAACTATAACCATCTGTAGGTTTTGAGTTAAACCCTTTGTCTTCATTGCAATTAATAATTTATAAGAGAATATGTATTTTTTTCTTTTATGCCACAGTAGAAATCTAGACTTTTCACAATAACACTTATTTTTAACTAAGATATTGAAGTCTTACTGATATTCACAGCAGCTATCAGTAGTTATTAATTCTGTTGCATACTGTACTGGATTGCTGAAATCTTAAAGTAAGATACTGACTATAAACTACAGTCAGTATCTTACAATAGATTCAAGTTTTGGAGATTTTGTAAAGTTAGTTATTTAGAATCAAACAGCTTCCTTAGTTGGTTAAGCAGTTTGAACAGTAAATTCACATACAATGAAAATTAGGAGATGAGTGGGACTAACAGCAAGGGTAGTATAAAAAGAGAGAGGTTTCGACAAATATGCATGAGAACTGGGCAGGAGTTCACTTCATCCCAATATCATGCTTCTCATACTGGTCTGATCCCAGAAAGGGCCACCAAACCCTAGCTTTGTCACAGAATGGGACCCATCCGTACTGCTCAGGACCCACAGTACAAGTTGTATAATTATAAATACAACATGCTTCTCCATCCTTTTCCTTTTCCCTTAGGGAATAGTTGCACTAGGACACCAATCTCATTCAACTCCACCCCTCAATTTCTAGGGTACACACAGTAGGCCCTGACCAATGGGAACCAAGGGGCTCAACACCCAGCTCTTTGAGGATGTGAGATGAGCTTAGGCCATTCTTTATACTAGTATAGTGCTGGGACTAGAAAGGTCTTGTGGAGATAATCACATCATTGTACATATGGTACTTGTAGACCTGGTATTCATGTGGCTCCGATTATTCAGGAAATTAATAGAACTCTGTCATTTCTACTTTATAAATTATCTGTGAAACCTTTCTGCTTCCCCTCAATGGCTATTTTTAAATGAAAAAGATTGAGAAAACAAATGCAGCTAGTTTGACTTAAGAGATTTTAATGACAAGTTAAGACAAAACTCACGAAACTATAATAGCCAAACTAAGGACCCAAGATAAAAATGAACATTACCAACTCATCATCTACTATTTGTAAATGAACTGCTAAATTCTTCCTCGGGATTTTTAGAGGGCATCAAGTCCCCCTGGGGATCATGCCCTCTGTTCTTCTCCTCTTCTAATTTTATAGACTAATGAAGCAGTTGTTTTGCCTGCCTTTCTTCTCACTGTAAATTTCAGCTAACTATTGATACCAGATGTTGCCTACAATCACCGAAATCTGGATTGTCTTTGTTTGCAAAGAGCTGCATTATTTAAAAGTATCACACACACACACACACACACACACACACACAGCCTTTGCCATGAAAGTTAAAATTCCTGTGCTTAGCTAGGGTTAAATCCTTATATTTATATTTTCCCTCTATTATGAAATTTGCCAAACAAATTAGGTAAGTTTTCCAAAATATCTTCAAAACCAGACAAAGGGTCTGGTGTCAGGGCCAAACACAGTCACTTATTTCACAATATGTTAATTAGGAACAATCCATCTAGTGCAGAAATGCAGTTCTTTGGTTCACATGCTAATTTGCATTTCTTTTTATTTTCTGACCATCAGTGGGGATGACTCCTATCTGTCTAATTAGTTAAATCTGGCAATGTCTATGCCTTGCACCTAATACACAAAATGAGCAGCATTACTATTCTAGCCTAGGTGGAGAGAAATAAAAAAGTGCTTGTGGATCATAAGATTTTTTTAAAAATTTAATCACAGAAAATTTTATCTTTTGGAAGATTAATGTCAAAATTTCAACAAATCTTCAACATACAGAAACTAACTGAGGGTAGCATATAGTCTTCCACAGGTGTGTGGGAATTTATAGATAATTTTCAGTAATAAAAGCCAGGAGCTTAATTCCTAAGCAAGGGTAAAGAAGATATACTTACATGAAAAGCACATAGAAGATCTGACTTTTTCTTTTATTAATGACTATAACTAACATATCTTGTTTTATAGCCTCAGATGACATCCATATGTTAGTTCTGCCTTATAAAGCACTGACAACTTACTTAAAGCTTCACTATTAATAATAAATATAAGGTAATGTAGGATTCTTAAAATTAAAAGTGATTTATACAAATGACTACGTTAGGTATTTCTAAACAAGTGAATGAGTAAAAACCAAAATTAATATATTTAAGAACCTGAATTTATCATCTTCTTATGAATTATAAACATACAAATACCATTGTCATGTTCCCTAAATCTACCCCGTATAGTTAAATAAAATGTTAGTAAAAAATTAAGGTACTTTTTGAACACTTTTTCTAATCACTGAGCTTCAAAATATTCTTTTAGTATACTAAATATCTGTTCATTTTTAATCTTATTAAACTGAATCTGGAATAACTGATCTGCCTACCTAGAGATGCTTGCAGAGTTTTTAAATTCTGCTTTTTCTCTGTGAGTTCCTTGTAAAAGCATGGGCAGCAAGAATGTCTGTTTGTTTGTACCTGAGATAAATATAGAACTATGTCACATATATGAAAGAAATTAAAATTTAGAGCTGGAGTTGCAGTCAAAAATACCAAACTACGACGTAAGGAACACATTTCCTGCATCATGTCTAAAGGTATACAACAGATACATGACAGTATTCTCAATCATCTCCTGCCCCACGCCAACCCCAATTCTGACAAACACAGTAAGCAAACAGGAAAGGTTAACCAAGAACCCATCAAAAGAGATGTGGTAAAAGCTAGTATTTTCCTTCTTTGCTATAAAATTAAAGTTTTCTTTAGTTTTTGATGTATGTGTAGAAATAATACATCACTCTTATCAGCTTCCCAAAGACTAGCTTGGTCCTGCTAGAAATAACATATGTCAAGCTACCCAAAAGGTATCAATCTTGAACCACAAGGTGAACACAATCAGCTTCACACTACTCCCTAGCTGTGGCTGGTCCATTTGTTTGTTAAAACAAAGCAACACAACCATCTCAGTCTGAGCACCTGGAGGCCTTCATTTAGTCTGCAACTTACATCAACTGGCTGTGTGAAAAATAATTTCTGAATTTACATTCTTTTTCATAAAATGGGTAAACAGGGCTGGGGATTTAGCTCAGCAGTATAACTGCCTGCCTGGCAAGCATGAGGTCATGAGTTCAATCCCCAGTACCAAAGGCTGAGCTGGATAGAGATTTCACTGAGTTTGAGAGGGCCAAAAATCCCACCTAGAGCTAAGCAGAAGACCAGGTAAGGATGGGAGACAGCCATGGAGACTGACCTACGGTAGGGACCAAATAACAGAGGGTACACAAAGGGCAAATGCCGAAGGTCAAAGCCAATGTATAATTCTTCTCTTTTACATCATTATGGTCCAGAATTCAACACTAGATGTAGGCATAAAAATATTTCATAAACCACCAATGAGTACCACAAGCTTGGATGCACAGAAAAAGAGGAAGTACCAATAGAAATAAGTAAAAATCGATACCTACTTATCCTTTGACTAGTCTAAGACAGAAGAAGTCCAACACCTCCCACAAAGAGTTAGCCTAACCCATCCCTTGAGTCCGGAGTGCCAAACTAAGTGATCTAGAACATATACCAAGGAAGCATCATTTCCATCAGTTCTCCCATGTCTACTCAGCTAAATTTTCCAACTCCAACAGCTTCCTCATAGTCTACATCTTTTTATTTACTTACATGGAGAGTTCTAATGTTACATCTCCTCAAAAGACTGTCATGCCATTCTCATTTGTCGAACACGACCATGTATTAAAAGGACCAAGGTTCTATCTATGGGTGTCATCTGGAGCCCTTCTTTCTGTTTCCACAATTTAAATAAACCCACGCATCACCACCACCTGCAATGACAGGGCAGGCCAGATACAAGCCTAAGAAAGTCCCTGTCATTTTAGGGGGGCAAAAATGTCTTTTGAAAAAATTTTTATTAGTACAAGTTTCTAGTACATAAATGTGCACATTCATCTTGTGAGTAGGGACATGTTCTTAACACATCCTAATGCTGTTTAGTCTCATTCTCCTCTCCTCCCTCTTGTCTCCCTCTAGCTCTAGATTCCACTCCCATTTGCAAAAGATTTATTTCCCTGTTTCCTATTGTCTATCTTTTTTGTTTTGTAAAATTATTTATACTTTAGGTTTCTCACATGAGAGAAGTTTTCATACCTCACTCCTCACATCCATCTTCTCTGTCTCCACCCAGGGTCTGCCCAGCAGATACGATGTTGTGAGCTTAGCACATTATAATCGCTCATTCAACAAATGTTTATTAAACTTCTACCTTAGCCTCAGGTTCACTCTATCTACTGAGCCAGAAGTATCTACAAATGTATTCCAGGTATTTCCCACCATGAGTCTCGGTGGTATAGAAAAAGAAAGATGGGCCCAGAAAATTTAAGTATTTTGCCTGAGGTTACAAAACTCAAAACTGGCCCATAGATAATGGATGCCCTAGCTGTCGTGATTGCTCTGAACAGTGTAAAGAACACGGCACAGATTTATGCCCCAGTGGGTTCAAATCTCATTCTTGCTACTTATTAAACATGGGACTACAAGCAAGCTGTGTTTACCTTGCTGTGCCTCAGTTTTCTCCAACTGTAAGCCTGGGTTTATAGTAGAATATGCCTCAGGGGTTGTCTCAGTTACTTTTCTCTCATTACTGAGAGAAAATATCAGACACCCAAAGCTAAAGAGGAAAAGTTTTCTTCAGCTCACAATTTGCAGAGGTTTCAATTTATAATCAGCTGGCTCCAAGATAGAGTGGTACACAGCAAAGGGACAACAGTTCATGGCAGCAAAACACAGCAAAGGTAACAAGGGAGAAGAAGTAAGCCTCTTTTTCCTCTCTTATAGTGTACACAGGCTGGCTGTCCTAAGGTGGGTATAGCACTTACACCTCAAATCCCAGCTCTAGAGAATGAACCAACCGCAAACTCTAGATTCAGCTGCATTGGAAAAGCATCCACCCCATGACTACTTGAGGCTTTGGGGGACATCCAGACATCAACCATAACAAGGGTTCTGTGGGAACAGGATGAGTCCCACAGAGGTCATGGCAGGTGTCTGACACAGTGACTGGCACATGTGGGCAACAAAGACATATGAGCTGTTGTCACAGTATCAAAATAACTAGGAGAGAAGGCTCTGAAGGTTCCCAACACAAAGATATGCTAATTAGTCTTACTTGACCATTATAGTCCATCAATATTGTACAATTATTGTGTCAATTAAAAAATTTTTTTAAAAATTTCACCATTGAAATACTTTTATTTTCTTTCCATCCTTTGTGATTTCTATCCTTTGTGATTTTTTTGGCTGTAATTTCCAAATTCTTCAAAGCCAGAGGTCTACAAACTGCCCCGGAAATTATAAACATAGTTTTTATCACTGAGATGCCTTTTCTCAGCAGCCTCCTGACACGATTTGTGGAGTTGCTCCGGATAGCTGAGGGAAGCCTATGGAAGCCACAGCACTGAGGCCACAGTCCATACTTGGGGCCAAGTTAACACAAAGAGCTTAGCAAAGGCCTGCTTCTCCCATAAGCTCCAAGGTTGGCTCCCACTGCAGTTGTAGAAGGTGCCCAAGGAAACCAGGATGGGTGGCAGGACAAAGCTGTGCTCCTCCTCAAAGAGACATCATCCACTTCACAAGGCTGGATGACATCCTTCCCACAGGATCAGAGACCAGAGGTTTAGACTGTTATCATGCCTTCTCCTACTCTTTAAATCAGTTGAACTTTGTTCTTGGAATCCAACCACAACAATACTAATGAACAAGAGCCAGGCATTTTGTGATTTATCTCCGGAGGGCTAACAGTGCATTGCTTGTGTAACATTATTTCTGCAACTTCAAAATTAACAAAGAAAAGTATCAACTTAACAATTCAAGGTATGTCTCTGAGGAATTAACAAAAGTAATTCTCAAATTCTTACTCCCCAATCTGTGCCCTACCTCTTTCCATGCCATTAAAAAACATAAATAAAACTTTGATAATTAATGTTATAAACTGCCAGTCAAGAGACTAATGATGCCAGGATAGAAAAAGTACCCCTTTACCATGATTTATCAATCACAAATACTGGTCAATAGGTGTCTTTTTAAACTGCTGTGCTTTTGGCTTTCAGAAGAAAAAAAAAATCATGCACACATGAGTCCTGTTTTCCATCTTAACTTGTTTTTCAAGAAAGGCAGTTTATGTTTCCGTCTTTTAAAAGATATGATCAGAGAAACAATACTGCCAATTTCCTAATAAATCACTTCATAAAAATAATCAAATTGACCTTAAAACTTACTGATAATTCGCAAAGGACTTTCCTCAGCTTCCTGCCTTTAAACCAAAATGCTGAGAATAACAAACTGATAATCCCAGTTGAGACTTCTTCCTCATATTTCAGATTAGTACAGTATCTAATACACTTAACTTTTTATTTAAAGCCTCCATTAAAAGCAAATGCCAAAACTCCCTAACTTCCATCCTAACCGAAAACAAAATCTGTTCCACAGTTAGCATTTTATCTCAGGAAATGGATACTGCACCGTTTCACCTGCTGAGGTCACAAATCTAGCAGTCATCTTTGCCACCTTTCTCTTACATAATTTGACCAACCCATCAGCAATCCCTGTCCTCTACTTGTAAAATATATCTATAGTCCAATCCCTTCTTACCGCTCCATAAATGCCAACCTGGAAAACCACCACCATCACTAATGTAGATTATTACATCTCCTAAAGCTCTTCCTACTTCTGAAACACAGACTTTCAGTTCTCTATGTACCATCAAGAGTAATTCTTCTACAACTCAAGATGGATATCATACCTCAGCTCAAAACAGCACGATTTTGTCCTCCACTGTACTTTGAGAAACACTCACTGGTTTTTCTCAGTTTGGAACTCTCATAAATAATGCTGTCACCAAGTTCTTAGTCTTGTATAATTAATATGATGACATAAAAACTTTCTAAACATCTTACCTTTTTATTAGAAGCTATAAAATTTCTCGGGAAAGGACAACTCCTTTTTCTTACTATGCTACTAAACATACTCACAAAAACCACATTTCCAAGTGGAGAAACTTGGTTTGCATAACACAGCTGGTTACTGAGAAAGCACAAATCAACAGGGATGTTGAAGACCAACCTAAAATACTTAATGATGTCGATGATAGTACAGATGTCTTCCAAATGCTGACATAAGGCAAATCTTCAACATTCACTCAGCACCTATCAAATGTGGGCAGCATGCTGGGTGCTAGGGTCCCTGACAGATGATGGATTTTTTTTTTAAGCTGTCATTTCTATCTTATCAGCACTGAGTTCTGTCAGATTTCACAGAGCTTCTAATTAAGCTTCATGCATGTAAAGTCACTGCAGGCTGAGAGACACCTTGGATGAGGAAAGGAAATAAAACTGTTCCAGCTTCTGATCTTCTTGTAGAGAGCAGCTCAATACTGTCACCTGAGCTATTTTAGCAGTGAGACCTACAAGATTTCTTGGGTTTTCAGTCTTAGTTCAAAGTGCTTAGTTACCAGGTTAGGCAAGGAGAGAACAGGCTACTCCATCCATACAATACACTCCTTTCACAGCTTCTCTAATGATGGCTCCTCATCAGCCCCTGATTCCTCCTTCCTTCAGGTGCCAGCACAAGCTGCCCCAAGCCACGTCAGTTAGGTGTCTCCACACAACCCTTTACCAATTCCTGGTGACCAGTAAGATGAAGTCCTCCGTGGCCTGGCCCAGCTGACCACATTACACAGACCATCTTTATTTTTCATCAACAATACTGGCACCCTGTAGCTCCTCTCTCACACAGTATGGTTGGTCAACACATAGTTGATCACATGGATCTCTCTGCTAGGAACGGCCTTCTGTCCCTTCCACTACATGGATTATTCCAGATCAACTAAGAGGGTGTCACCTCCTCCAGGAAGCCTTTCTTGCCTACCCTTATACAGGCAAACAACTCGTCCTCCAATCCCAAGCTCGATTAAGTATTTTGCTTTTGTACTCCTATAATACTCAATGCAAAATCCTCTCACGGCACTCACCTCTGTATTTATACAATCACCAGAGAGCCCCATAATTAAGTTCCCAGAACTTTGTCTAACACATAGTACAATATCAAAGACATAAGCAAGGCCCACATAACAAGGCTCCCATTTCTGCCTCCACACTTGCCGCACTGAATGGGGTTAGCAAACTATGGCCGATCAGCTATGTCCAACCTCCCACCTCTTTTTGTAAAACTGATGAGGCCCCAATTTTTCTACATATCTGTAAAAGTTTATACAAAAATCAAAAGTAATATTTTTTATATAAGAGAAAAAAGACACAAAAGAAAGACAAAAAGCAAAAGGGACAAACAAACAACAACAAAACAATGCAATAACATAGGTTTACAAAACAAGATGATAGGAATTTGATAATGGTTGCAATATTGCATATCATTACCTTCAAAAGGGTTGTTTAGATTAACAGATATAGACATGTAAAATTGATCTAATCATACGAGAGTTAACTGTTCTTTTTCAATAATACATTTAGTAGTATAGTCATTTTAGCTATCTTATGTATACATATATACAAATTTATGTCTTATTTCCTTTCCCTTCCTTCTTTCCTCCTTTCTCCTACCCCAATTACCTTTGTTCTTTGAGCAGTGTCTTACCCTTACATAGTATTTATTGTAAATTTTGGATCGTATATACTGATCAAAAGTAATATCGTGTGACGTGGAAACTCGTGGAATTTTAGCATCTATAAACAAAGTTATATCAAAAGATAACTATGTTCATTCAAATTCTGACTATGCTTACTTTGGTTCTATAATGGCTGAGCTGAGAAGTCTGAACAAAGATTACAGGGCCCCCAAGCCTAAAATATTTACTATCCAGACATTTACACAACAGTTTCCCATTCTGCTTTACAACCTCATTTGCCTGCCACTATCCTAGTCATCTCAAGAGCACTTTAAACTCATATAGGAGATGCAATGAAAGTTCAAACTAAGAGAGCCAAGAATGACTGAAACTACCTGGGAATCAGAAGTCAGTCTTGAGCTAGAAATAGGTATGTTGCTGAGGATAAAGTTGTACCCTAGAAGAAGCACAATTGGGTCAGCAGAGGAGAGCAAGACCTTACATCAATTTATTCATTACTTACTGGCACTTTAAAATGGCAAATAAAAAGATAACTTGATCTTTCCAACATATTGGAGAAATTTGACGCTATAGTGTCAAACCTCAAAACACAGAAAAAGAAACTTCTGTAGTTCTTTCTTCTCCTGTTGTTATAAGAGTCTCAACTAAATTAGCCAAATAATAAGCCAGGCGTGGTGGCACATGCCTTTAATCCCAGCCCTCGGGAGGCTGAGGCATTGCAAGTTCAAGACCAGCCTGGGCTACAAAGTGAGTTCAAGCCAGCCTGAAATGTACAGTGAGATCCTGTCTCAAAAAACAGTGCTGGGGATTTAGCTCAGTGGCATAAGCACCTGCCTGGCAGGTGCAAGGTTGTAAGTTTGATCCCCGGTACCAAAAATCAATCAGTCAAGCAAGCAAGCAAGCAAATAAAAAAAATACTTTGCATCACATTAGACAACTGATAAGAACTGAGACAGCTCATGTAAATCTTGTTATTTTGGTCAAAGAAAATTCAATATCCTTAAATAAACAGAACACTCATGTACTAAGAACTTTGGGCTGGACCAAAGAGCTTTGATTACAGGAAGCCATAAACACGTAAGACCTAGGAGAGGGGACAGAAGAAAATAAATTTGCTCCAATTTTCTTCAACAGTCATTTCTTAAGCATGAATCTGAGTAGAAGATAAGTAAATCATAATCCTTTCTCCAAACTCACAGTCTAGTGAAAAAGAAGTAAAACCCAACAATTACAATTCAGATTGAGAAAGACAGGACTCAAGGTGAGTACAAAGCAGTACAGAAAGGAAGACAAATGACAAATCTGGGAGAGGGTCAATAGTGGCTTTATGGTAAAGACTAATACAAGATATGACTTTTAAATACAACATGGATCCTAAGAGAGAAAGGAAAGAAATAGCAAACCATTCAGGGAGCCATGGGTAACTAGAACATGAAGCACAGATGCCAGACAGATGAGAAAGCAATGCAAGAGGCGAACTGACTTTTTCAAAAGATAAAACTGAAGCATTTCTAACAAAGGAGTAAGTTAAACGTCAAGTCCTTTTAAGACTGAGAACCTAACAGGTAGGGTAATGATAAGAAATGGATTCTGCTGAGGTAGGCGGAGCATTGTGGGTTCGAGGCCAGCTTGGGCTACAACGCGAGCACAAGGCCGGCCTGAGCTACATAGTGCGACCCTGCCTCAAAAAAACCTGGGCCGGGAGTTTGGCTCAGTGCCTTAAGCGCCTGCCCTGGCAGGCGCGAGGTTGTGAGTTCAATCCCCAGTGCTGCAAAAAAAAAAAAAAAGAAAGAAAGAAAAGAAAAGAAATGGATTCTGTTATTTTCCTAAAACTTTACCAAAACATATGTCCTTTGCCAAGTGGAGGCCAGAGTATGTACATCCAAATGACCAACCAACATTTCTTTGAAAACCTCTACTCCATTATTCCTAACACAGAAGTATATGTCTCCTTGGCATGAGCTCAGCCCTGAAGGCTATCACTACAAGCAACTGACTCAACTGTAATTGCCTGATAATCCCTTAAAAAGATCTAGCTAATCTCTCCTCTTTAAGAATCATTACAGGGCTGAAATCAAGTGGAGAAATTTCAACCCAGAAGGAAGGCTTTCTATAAGAACCTGCACCAAGTGAAATGAAAACTAAGAGAAAAATGATCACCACCCCCCCACACACACAGTGTTATCTACATAGCTGGACAGCAGCATTCTGTTCTCTGGCACAGTGAGCTGCACTGATGTCCATGCATAGGAGGCTGGAGTCTCAGATGAGCTACCGAAAGACTAAGAAAGAATCACTGGGCTCCCGTCATCCATTTCTCCAGCGGCACTAGATGCATTTTATCCTGAATCCTAAAACAGCTCAATCCTGCTCATAGGGTTGTGATTTATTTGAAGATCTTTTTTCTGTTTAAACATAATAGAATTTTCCTACTGACTCCCTGAAATGGAAATCAGATAAGGAGCAGGGCTGGCCCTGCAATACTAAGTCTGAACCGCATTCTGTGTTTTTTCTATCTCTCAGCACTGGGCTCCTTCCAGCTGCCCTTGAAGAACCTGTCACTGAGGAACATATAGTTCCAAAAACATCTGTTCATTTCTTGGTTCTGTGTCCCATCACTGGGGTCACTAGATACAAACCATACCTGGTAAATCAATCATTGTGAGAATGCAACAGAGAAATGCTAACTAGCTACTCTCGTAACAATTTTGACTACACCTTCTGTGTGAAAAACACGCATTCACCCTCCCTCCAGCCTGTCTGATAAACCTGATCATATGAGAGACCTCCTGAGTATCTGAGAATATAGGAGCAGATCACTCCTATATTTCATCTGAAGACCAACAATTGGTGTTTGCAAAATGTTACTCAAAATCATGCTGATGTTGGATGAGAACAGTTATTAACCATGGAATTTCCACCCTAATTTGAATGACAGAACTTGTCACTCCTATTAAATAATCTGAAATGTCAGCCAGCAGTCATTCTTGAACTTACATGAAAATTCATCAGTTCCACCAGACAGCTGTGTTAATGGAGATGGTAATTGCATTCACTGGGTGGTTTGCTTGCATTGTCAGGAGACACTAATATGAACCAATCTGATCCCACTTAATCCTTGAAGGTATAAGAGTAAACTACTGCTGCATCATAGAAAGAAATCATTTGTAAGAAGATGGCTCAAATGAAACAGTATTCTAAATATTCAGGACAGTTAAATAGTTGTAACAGAAAATATCTGAATATCTAAGAAATGGTAAATGTAACTTTCTAATTCAGAAGGACTTGAAGAATTCACTTCCTTAATAGAAAAAAAAGAAAGCAGTAAGTATGCAAGCCATTACGAATGCAGGTAAAACTTTACTAATGCCAAGAACTGTGCTCCCAGCATGTGATATCTCTGATTCAAATGTCAGCTTCTGCCTCATACTGACCAATACAGAGGACCAGAATTTCCATTTTGCAGAAAGCAAAAATAATCTTTAAGCCTAAATTACCATTTGGACATGTAACCAAGCCTTACAGGAAAATATGTTCTAAGCATAACATATTCAAGATTGCGAAAATGGCTGAGATAGGAGTTCAAATTGGGCTTAAGTGATGGATAGTCAATCTGAGATATATATCAAATGTATAAATGTATACAACAAACTATCATAAAGGACCCACTTGGCTGTTACTACTGCTTCAATTAGCACAGCTAAACAATGGGTTCATGTTTCTTAAGTGTTTCTAAATCATAAAGAACCTACAAAAATCATGAAACAGGAACTACGTGGCTGTAGCCAATATGCAGTGTCAATGCAGTTTGCCTTCTGTCTTTTCTAATCATTACATTCATTGCCTGTAGTTTGGAAGAAACACACCTCACACATTCTATACCCACTCCATCTGGGTATATGAGTAAAGTCTTAACAGATTATTCCGTCTGACTTTAGCCAGAGGTGATGAGAAAAAGATCTTCAGTTCTGAGACTTGGAGTTCTCCAACATGTAAAAGGTAAAAGCTACCAGGGCTAAGCTGGGTAAGAATGAATACAGTACAGTAAATTCCTGGGCCCCACAGCTGCTGCATTGAGACTCAACTCCTGGGAGTCACAACTTAATGAATTTTTTTTATCCTGTTTGAATTTCAGGGAGCTGCCATTTGTAACATAAAGTACTTGGCCATATTCTGTGACTACTCAAGGCAGGACGCAGTAGAGGACAGAGGATGGAGCCTTCACAGACAGAAGTCATTCAGCCCTATTCTCCAACAACCTGCACTCACATTGGGTAAGCCCGTGTCCACTTACCCTCTTCATTTATTGCCATGGAACCCGTGTAGAGTAGAGGAGAAAATGGCAGAAGCATTTTATGGGCAACAGGAACAATACAAAACCATGGCCATTATTTGCCAATGACCAGAGAAAAGATCAGAGACACCGACATTCACAAAAAGATAAGGGGTAACACTGGATCCCAGGATGCTGAAAGTGAGGAGGTCCAGATCCCCAGCAAATAAAGGTGGCCTTTACCCCAATTCATTGCTGACTCAACAGAGACAAGCTTCGTGGAGCTGCTTGACTCCTTTCCGGTCGGTTTCAGTGGGTTGAGCCTTACACTCCCATCTGTCTCAGACATCATACACCTCAGGGCTTTTTTCTTTGGGAAATTTAATTCCACACTTTCACTCTTTATAGTTCTTTCTGTCGCCTGCCTGCCTCCCTCCCTTCTTTTCTACCCCTCCTTCTTCCTCTTTCTATTCTTCCTCATAAATGTTTTATATTGTTAAAGATGATCACATCTTCCAACAAACTGACAAGGAAACAAGACCCAGCTTGCATGGCCTTCCATTGTGTACCTGGCCTCCTAAACTTTAACTGAATTGAAACTTCTTCCCTCACTCCTTTCCACACTCCTGCTCTTTCCTCTCTAGACCTGTAATTGAGGAACTGACTTCTTTTCAAAGAGAATTTGTTATGTGTATTTCACCACTTCAATCCTCTTCAAATTAATCCCATTGCTACAGGATGATCACTTGCTCCACTTCAGAACATTATTACAACTATTAGATTAACCCCTGAAAAATACAGACTTATAAGGGAAATGCTGACAAATCAGAATTTAAGTGAGGTGAACATGTCATTAAAATGTCTCCTGACAAAATACCCCATGATACACACAAGGTACATTACAAAGTCAAATCAGCCAAATCAAAAGATATTGCTTCCTTACTCAAATTAAAAAGAATGTCTACTGAAAAAAGAAGCCAGTGGGTTTGCATGACAAGGCTGGCCATTATCTCCATAGGAACAAGGCTGCAAAACACAAGTACAAACGCTGAATCCACTGCAGTCTGCGACACAAAATTCACCAGAATTTTTAATCTTTTCTTAAAACCCTTAAGTAGGTCATAGCAAGCTCAGAAAATTTTGACAGCAAGAAAAGTGTGACTGGTGACAATGTGTACGTCACTTTGGAGGAAAAGTCAGTACTTTGTTATTCTGACCAAATCTCAGCTGCATTAACATTATGAAATATTTAGAAAGGGAATGTACCAAAATACCTATTCAATCATAGAAACTAAAAGAAGTTCTGTACCATCCTCAACTAAAGTGTTGATAACTAATTAGGCTTAAGGTGCTGTTGACTTTCAAAGTGCTCATCCTAAGAAAATAGCAACAAACTATAAATACAATTAAGAAGTTATTTATGTAAATGAGCTGATTAAATTCTTAAAATTCTCTCACATACACTATAGTGATGTCTCACATGAATGCTATCTTTGGCTTCCATTTCTAGAGCCACTTGTTTATTTTCCAAAATAGCTTTTTTTTTAAATTTTGCTATTCACTGTAAGGCACCAACGATCTGCCTTAATTCTGAATTCCTTTCCTCACTGCATTTTACTGCAAGCAGATTCTCATGTATTATGTGAATATTATATGAAACAGCAAGGAAGGAAGCTTCTGAAAGGCAGACTAGATATTGTTTCCAGCCATACCACTCTGCCCCAACATTTCTTATTTTATTATCTCATTTCCTCCAATGCCCCATGCTGGCCTAATGGGGGAAAGGGGAAGTCAAAAGATGAAAATAAATGCACTGCCATTTTATTCACAGCTTCACGTTTGTATTTTAGTTATCAACTGAATAGTTTTCTCTAATATTTTTTACTTTCAATGAAAAAAGTTCTAGCCTCTATGAAGGCAGGGGGGAGGTCTCTTTAAAAAAATAATATTCCAGCCGGGCGTGGTGGCGCACGCCTTTAATCCCAGCACTGGGAGGCTGAGGTAGGCGGAGCGTTGTGAGTTCCAGGCCGGCTTGGGCTACAACGAGAGCACAAGGCCGGCCTGAGCTACATAGTGTGACCCTGCCTCAAAAAAGCTAGGGCCGGGAGTTTGGCTCAGTGCCTTAAGCGCCTGCTCTGGCAGGCGCGAGGTTGTGAGTTCAATCACCAGTGCCGCAAAAAAAAAAAAAATAAAAAAAATAATAATAATAATATTCCCAAAGGAAGGGAGGGTGCATGGATGTGAAAGCCCTTCTTTACCTACCTCATAAATGTAAATAAAACAAAACGTATTGTAGTCACTTCTGACTTCAGGCACTAAATACAGTTCATTGTAGCAGTTATAAATCTAAGCAAGCAAAGCAATCCAATGAGATATTCACTGAATTTTTAACTAGTTTTTACCCTGTACATATTACTAGAAAGTTCAATGGAAAGCAAATAATTCTGAATGTGATACAATATGCAGCCAGATAGATAAAGTATAATTCAAAAACAGGTCGAAGTCCTTTATCATTCTAGACAATAAAAAATAGGCAAACAAAAGCAGATCTAAAAATGATCATTTCTCTTGCTACCTGCTTCTTAGGGGCTTGAAGAAGAAAAAGATAATAATACACAAAACTTCAGACTTACAACTGGATTTTTAAATATTCCCATTCTTGAAGACAAAATAAAAACTCCTTCAGAGAAGGCAGCAGTAGATGCCTTTTATTCTGATTGCACATGCATACAGCCTCCTAATAAACTCAGTAATATTTATTAACACATGCTTTATATTTCTTGATGAAGTTGATTTGCAATGATTTCTCACCATTCAAACCTCAATCCTTTTCCTTTTTTAGGCTGTTTCACTGACCCTGTCCACAAGGGTGGGTTTATCTTTCTTGATAAGTTAAGGGATGACTACTTGATCAGCTTTCAAGATGCCAAATTACCAAAGCAGATCTGCCAAGGATAAGGAGGGAGAGGGCCAACCCTAGTTTTCCTACATTCATACTTGTTGCCCCAAGTAAAACAGTCCTTGGAAATCTGAGCCACCACTTCCCTACTGAGGGATCATCATCTTTAAAAAAGGAGCAAATCTTAACAGAACTAGAAAGCTCAGTGTAGAAACCACATCAGTATCAACATTTCAGTGTTAAATACAGAGTTCCTCTGAAGCAATCCCTAGAAATACAAGTCGCAAGTGACAGCATCTTAATTTACAAATGCTGCAAGAAAGGAGTGCATTTTCAATTCATGAGATCGTCTATTGTGCTTTTTATTGATTTCCAGTTCTCAACGCCCTCCCAAACTTCCATTTTAATTTAAAAGGCCCAATAATTTCATTTGCGAACACATATGGGAAAGACAGAGATGCTCCTGTGCATACCCAGAGGTAGGACAAAGGATATAGAAGAACAAATCATCTGACCAACCCAGGCAAACAAAGTTTTATTATGAACTGGATCGCTATAATAGAATCAAGCAGGATATTAAATCTGCATCCTCAAATGGTTAATAAAAACTTAAAGGAACTAAACAAGGAGAAAAACTACAGTACATGCCATCTTTGGGAAAGTGGCAAGTGAAAAAACAGAATGATATTGTAGCATGGTTCCGAATCCTGCTCAGGAACTGCCGAACATATGGCAATGAAGAAAAGAGTGACCTGACTAAACCTTGAACATTCCCAATTATATTCTTAAACTGGACAAAAGCTGAATTGAAATTGGAAGTTCAGGAGGCAGAGGCCAAATCTCTGAGACTAGCATCCTGTATTCACCAAGGTGTCCTGGCTGTATTACATATGATGACATACAGATTTGGGACAAGCAGACCACCTAAGGCTACATGGAATGAGCAGGGTCCTAAGATATTTAAAAAAGGTTTTGAAAAGAAAGCAGATCTAGGTAAAATAACCAGCCATTCCAGTAAGCCCTGGACTAAGGCCATTTTATATTATGTGGAGCTTTCAGCAATAAATCTGGGTAAGTCCCAGACACAAGAATGATCAGTCACCTAGATCCAGGTCTCCCCTCCCGTAGAGACTGGACCATTCCAGTAATTTCTCCCCACTCCATGCCCTTGTATTAAGACTATTACACTGAAGCTAAAATTCAGCCCTCAAACTGTAGGAGACAAATTAGTCACACACAAGGCAGAAGCAGGATCAAAGTAATTCACCTCCACTTGATCAGAGCAAATGTCACTATGCATGAGTAAGACAAAATAAAGACAACTTAAAGGTTACTGCAGTTTGGGATCAAAAGTCCTGGCTCCAAGTGTTGCAACAAACCAGGATGCACCGCCTGTCCCACAAGGCCAACTGGGCAGCTGCAAAGGGTAGAAAATCAGCTTCAATCAGCATGTCCATGCTGGGAAGCACAGATGGACAGGTTCGAGTTCTGTCTCTGAGAGGTTGCCGGAAACCTTCAAATTTTATAGAAAAGGGGAACAAGGGCAAGATTTGAGGATTTGCATAGCTTAGGTGATTCTAATCAAATGTTAGTCTGGTTGATCAGTATCTCAGGACTGGTTCCTTTTTAAAAATACGTATTTTAAAAATTTTGATTAGTACATGTTTGCAGTTTATTGGTTCTGTGAGATTTTGGCAATGCTATCACCCCTCAAAGGGACAATTCAATTCCTACTGGCCTTGGTTAGTTTTCTCTCCTTGCTGGGACAAAATACCCAACATGCACAGTTAAAGAGGGAAGGTTTATTTATCTCACAGTTTGTGGGCTTCAGTCCATAAACAACTGGCTCCAAGGCAGGGTGCCATGACAGAAGGGCAACAGTTCATGACAGCTGAAGACAGCAAAAGCAACAAAAAGCAAAAAGGAGGGAAAGCAAGCCTCTTTTCCTCCCTTATATTGTACGCTGGCTACTCACAACATCTCAGTGCTCTCCTCTTGCATAGGCTGAGGATGTTTAACAACATGAGGACCCTGAATCCCTGCTGAGTTGCTTAGTTAAACTTCTAAACTTCTCAAATTGACCCAATGAATCAACCATTGTAATATCCTAGGGTGTAAACAGTCACCCAGGCCATGTCCCCTTTCATATCTGCAGATTCGACCAACAGTGAATAGAAAATTCTAAAAAAAAAAAGAAAAGAATTGCATCTGTAGTGAATATGTTTAGATTGTTTAGGATGTAGAACTTCTGAGTCACTTAAGTTTCTACACTTCTCAAGTTGACACAATGTATCAACCATTACACCTATCATGAGATGACACCTACTGCTTAGGCAGCCTTGCTTCCTGTCATGAGCAAAGGTTCCTGCTTGGGGACCAACCTCATCATGGGGTGGTCTACAAAACTCTGCTTTCCTGGTCTGCAAGGTGACTTCTGGTTTAGGACAATGACTGGAGAGGAACTGTTCCAGGGGATCTGGAACTAAGCATTGTAAAAGCTGGCAGTTACATACCCACACAAATCCTGAAGATCAGCTATACTTGGCGTCCTCAGTCCTGAAGGGACAATGAGACAGGATGGGCAAATTTAGGTCTAATCAATCTTATTATTAAAGACACTCCTAAGTGACTAACATACCTAGGTGCAGGGCTGAGAAGGGATCTGAGCCAAAGATTTAAGGGAATGAAGGAGGCAGATACAAAATGAAGGCAGAGATTCTAAGGGCCATCCTGCTTTTAGTTGCCACTGGACATCTGCAGGCCCAGTTTCTAGGTCCCTGTTATAAAAATACACTAAAATTTTAGAAAGAAAAATCTAGTATGCAAAAGATAAATGTGTAATTACAACTGGAAAGAACATTACCCTAGAAACAGAACACAATTTTCAGTGAATGTCACATTCTATCAAACTTCATAAGACTACAAATTCTGTAAAACAAAGACCCCAAAACTGAATGGGTCAAAAAACCAAAATGTAAAGAAAAGCAAAAGACCAAAATGTAAAGAAGATCACAGAAAAGAGGAAATAAACAAAATAAATAATAGTATGCAGTTAACAAGCAAACTGGAAATAGCAAAGGGTAGAGGAAATGAAAATCTAATAGCATAAAGTCAAGACTAGAGATAATCATACTAAGTTCAGCATGAAAAGACAAATTAAACAAAGTAGATATGTGAGAAATGAAGATAACTGGATGTTAAGATGCTTGTTCTTGAACCAAAGCATACAGAGAGAGACAGAGAAGAGAGACAGAGAGACAGAGACAGAGACAGAGAAGAAAGAAGTATCCATGTTTAAAGAATTTATATATGATTAACAAGAAATAAAGCTATAGTTTGATTAACTTATTAGACATAAGAACAAAAATGTCAACCGGGCATGGTGGTGCACACCTTTAATCCCAGCAATCGGGAGGCTGAGGTAGGAGGAGCTTTGTGAGTTCGAGGCCAGCATGGGCTACAACGCAAGTGCAAGGCCGGCCTGAGCTACATAGTGCGACCCTGCCTCAAAAAACTAGGGCCGGGATTTTGTCCGGCAGGCACAAGGTTGTGAGTTCAATACCTGGTGCTGCGAAAAAAAAAAAAAAAAAAAAAAGAACAAAAAGGTCTTCAGGCATTAAGTTTAAAAAGCAAACCATCTACAAGAGGGAAAGACACATGAAAAAATCAGTCTGACTAGACAGAAATCTTTACAGTAATATTCAATGACAGAAGGTAATGTGGCCATGTCCTTAAAAAAGGAAACAATTGTGGCCTAAATATATTAAACCCAGTTAAATTATGGCTTAAGTATGAAAGTGAAAGACAAGCATTTGTAAATACTTAAAAACTCAGGCAACAGAGAATTCATGCATCTCCCCTGAGAATAAACAAACCAAAAAAAGCACTTGACAATAAAATTGGGATAAACAAGACATGAATCAAAAGAAACGACTCAGACATGGAAAAACTATTGCAAAAGGATCTATGGTGAGCACAGAATGTATTTAAATATAGAACTAAGACTAAACAATGGGGGATTAGGGTTGCAGATCAGAGAAAAAATGTTGTGAAACCTGAAAAAAGAACAAATAATACAAGCAACAAAAGGGGATGAGGAAGAAAGCACAAATGTGTTCATCTCTTGTTTCATGACAGGGAGCTATTTTCTAAATGCTTAAATTTAGTTTGTTTTTAGACTTTTATGGTGAAATATATGTACTAAAATGCACAGATATAAAACGTATACATTTTAATGGTTTTCAAAAAAATACATGTAAAGTCTTTTAAGCAATATGCCATTTAGGATCCAGAACATCACTATCATCACTCCAGAAAGTTTCCTTTTGCACCTTTCTAGTCAATTTTCCTCACACTCATCTCACAGGCAACTACTACTCTGACTTCTATCATTGCCTGTCCTTGAACATCAAATAAATGGCCTCATACAACATATACAATCATCCTGCAGTATCTGTGGTGGATTCATTTCAGGACCCCTTCAGATACCAAAATCCAAGGATACTCAAGGTCATTATACAAAATGGTATAGTACTTGCATATACCACTCAAATTCTCCCATATACTTTAAATCACTCTAGATTACTTATAATGTTTAGTACAATGTAAGTGCTACGTTATATTGTGTAAGAGAAAATGGCAAGGAAAAAGTCTGAGCATATTCACTACAGATGCAATTCTTTTTTAGAATTTTCTATTCACTGTTGATTGAATCTGAAAGGCCAACTCTTTTGTGCCTTCCTTCTTTTGCTCACTATAATGATGTGAAAGCCTTCCATGTTAATATAATATATATCCCTTTTGACTGCTAGATACTATTCCATTGTGTGAATGTACCACTTTGTTTAAGTGTTAAGGTTCATATTTGAATATTCCCCCCCAAAGCTTCATGCACTCAGAAATAGGGAGTTATGATGCTGCAGAATTGAAGAGTCCAGAGAGACTGTGGGAGAACTAGGAGGATTTATTTATTTTAGGAGTACACTGACTCAGAGAACTCATGTCCAAAGGACTAAGCCTGGAACAAAGGAAGGGCTCCAGTTTTATACATGTTGTTGAGAGGGTTGGTCAATTTAATAGTGTGAAACTTGGAAGTAGGCTAGCAAGTTTGCAGGGGGAAAACAAAGACAATCTCTCCGCCTGTGACAGCTTTGCAACTTAGCATACCTTGGGGACCCTGCTTGGGTATAAAGGGATGTTATGAGCACAGAAGGTTATAAAACTTTGCTTCAGGGACAAATGTTACTGCTTTTATCTATATTAGAACAAATAACAACAGCCATAGGGAGGGAGAAGTCTAAGGGAAAATTTGCTTATGTTGAGTAAACTAATTTCTTCTTTTTGAGTTCTGCCTGATTCAAAGGTAGGTAATTGGATTAAGGAGGTGGGGTCTAGTCAGAATAGGTAGGTTACTGGGGATATGACCTGGAAGGATATACTTCCCTTCCTGGTTCCCTGCTTCACTTTCTACTTCCTGTTTACCATAAATGATCAGCTGTCCTTTAACCAGGCTCTTCCACCACACTGCTAACCATGCAACTGAAACATGAGGCAAAAAAAAAATCTCTTCTCCTTTTAAACTGCAGATATCAAGTATTTGTCCCACCAAAGTAATCAAGACATTAAATAAGTTGTTTCTAAGTATTTTTTGTTTTATGATTAGGAATAAATCTGAAGTAAGCATTCTTACTCAAAGCTTTCATTTCTTTTGGGTAAAAACAGGAGGATTCATAGGTTGATGATATAAGAGTGCATATATTTTATAAGAAACATTTTCCCATTGGGTTCATATAATTATACATCCCCAAAAAAGGTATAGAAGAGTTTGAGTTGTTCCATATCCTTATATACACTGAGTATTTTTAGTATTTTTATTTCAATCATTCTAATGTGTGTGTAGTGGAACTGATATAATGGTTCAAACCTAATAGATCTTTTTCTTATATTTGAGACATTAGTTGAGAAATTAATGGTTTTATGATGAAACTTTATAAAAAGTTTAAAGGTTCCTTCAATTTCCTTTTATTAAATGCAATGCTATAAAAATAGCATATACATTATGTTCCCCTTGAACAATTATTCATATCTGACTATCCATTCATCTATCTGTATAGATGAAGAGAGTGATATTTCCTAAATAACATTTTATTTTTGGCAAATAAAATTTGGAGGTGATTTGCAATGTCTGCTTTGTATTTTTCTGTATTCCTTGGATTTTATAAATAAGCAAGTCTCATATTTTTAAAAAACTATGAATATATTTGTTGTTTAGTAGGATGGGAAACCCTGAAGCCATATAAAGGCACATAGAGAAACTAGAGAGAAATAAGATCAAGGTGCTTTTGAAAAATTAACTAACAGGAATATTGATAATAGGGACATTTCTATATGGGAGATTTTTAACCCACAAAAACTGTAGAAAGGAACAATGGAAGAGGCTGAAGGGTAACAATCCTGCCTCATAATCAGCTCAGGACCAGAAAAAAATATGCTAAACAAGATCAAGTGGGGATAATTCAGGGGTTACAATATTGTCATTCCAGTGCCACCTCTGGCTATGGAGCTTCAATTGCAATCAGAATAGGCTCCATCCTACACTGTCATTGATGTCCTCAAAACCAACACCACTGGATCATGTTTCTTCTCCAAGTGATAAAAGCAACAAAAATGTAAAATCCTAATTAGAAGTGAGATAATCCTCAATCAGAGCTGCCAAGCATTGTTTGGTTGTAAGCAAAGGATATAACCTCTGGAGTCAGTTAAAGCTGATATAAATTCCTGATTATTTAGCTAATGTTTTGTGGCTACCCACAGGATGGTGTCTACTCACAGTATGAACTTTTTAAAAGAACAGCATATTAGAGCAATATCTCTACCCTCAGGGCCTAGGAACCCCAGCAATTTCACCCACATGGAGGAAGCCAAGTTCACTACAGGTTCCCTTTGCTTCGAAGAGGTGCTCTAGTCCCTTCATAGTGCAAAAGGAGTCACAGGAAAGAGATTTAGATGAGGAAAGCAGAACAGAGAAGCAATGAAAGATAACATTCCGATGCTATGATATATAGAGGCTCTAAATGTCCAAGATTTTCCAGAATCATCATCCACATTAAATATATATTTGAAATTCATTCCAAGCTTAAGTATAAGTAATACTGAAATTATCTCCAACTCTTACATTATTATTTCAGTGGAAATCTGTTCACTGATTAAGGAACTCTCCCATGATTTCTGCTAAGTTTGGACTGCAAAGCATTCACTAAAATTGAAGGTTTTAAAGAGGATTTCACTTGAGGCCTTAGAAATACATAAATCTAGTATAAAATTGCTATTTTTTTTCTTTTTAGTCCCTAAATAATTGCTACTTGAACTCTTCTGATATTTAACAAATTATACCTATATTTAAAGCAATGCTAAAAAGACAAATACAGGAAAAGCTTTCTCTTTCTGAAGGATTTTCTGACTCTCAAATCACTGACCATTTCTGCCAAAATTATCTTCATTTTGGACTGTGGGTAAAATTAGATCCACAGACATCTCTTTGCCCACAATGTATTTTAAAACAATTGTAATTGTTGCCAACATTGAATAAGGAGGGGTTTTTTTATCAATAAAGATAATTTCCAAGTTCTCAAAAAAATAAAAAAGGCTAAAAAACCTACTTCCTCTAGGTCTTTATTTCTCATGTGAATAACTTAGTTTATGTCAAATATTTAACAGATGATTCCTTTAGATGAAGAATCTTGACTCCAGGGCTGGAGGAGTGCCTCAGTGGTAGAAAGACTGACTAGCATGCCAAAGCCCTAAAAGTGATCTCCAGTACAGGAAGGGAAAATTTAAAAGGAAATAAACTCTACTCCTTTTACTTATATTCAATCATCTATATTCCTTCCTGGCTCCAGTTAGCATTTGAATCCTCACTATATCACATACCATGTATTTTCTATTATAATTACTTTATTATACTTCTGTTTTTATTAATAAAATTGCAGTGATATGGGACATAGACTTCTGTCTTTTCTGGCATATAGCTCACTATCTTGGAATATAAAACCTATCTATAAATGTACATTAAACCAATTTTAAGTAAGGTCATAATGTTTTACCAAGAAAATTAAATAAAAGCAATTTTAAGTCGCAAAAAGTGATTAAATGGAAATTCCCCAAGAGGATTCTCAAGTGGCTAGAGATTAAATTTCTAGTTTCAATACAACAAATCTTCCCTTATAATGGTTAGAATTCTGAATATTGAAGTGATACAAATAGGGGCTATTATAAAACACATAGACTACTTTTTTAAAAAAATGTCCAGTGACAGGGTTTAATTGAATAAATCATTGTACTCTACACAGAGAAAACAGTAGGCAACATTAAGAAAAATGTTATAGAAGAAAACTTAACCACATGAAAAATTGATCAAGAAATACCATTAAATGAAAATATATTCTCAAGTGCATGAAGTATTATTCCCTTAAAATATGTATGTAATTATATATTCATGCATTAAATATGCATGCATATATAAGAGTTTATAAACATGCATTTCAAAAGACAAAGTATATGCAATGTCTAAAGTCATTATTCCCAAGTGGTGGGCTTATAAGTAGTTACATGTTTCTTTTCTTTTTACATTTTAACAATGATCAAATATAATTTTTGATAAGGCAATGATAATATATCAGGTCAGGCTGAGATGCAGTCTCAAATTGAAACTATTAGTTGAGACATCTTCTGAATTATTTTCCTTGGGTTTAACACAGAGACACTGACGAACACTGCCGACAAAAATACTTCTAGACTCTCAAGTATCCATGTATTGTGACAGGAAGGCCACAGAATGCCCAATTATTATCATTCTTTTCAGAAAGGTGAGACCCTGAGGTATGGTTGTCACAGTGAATAAGAATACACAATTAAAGGAGTTAAAAAATACATTTCCTCTGACCTCAAGGAAATGGAGGAGAGAATAAAATGAGGTCACAGGGTATTTTCATATTAACCAATACTTTTCATCAAATTACAACCCTGAGCAGGTTTTAAGTACTAAAATACGCTACGCTTCAATGTATAAAAATATATAACACATTCCAGATGAAGGCAAGGCCTGTGACAAATTCACCATTCCATATTCAGTCACTTTATCCAGGGCTAAGACAAAATACCCAACACCTGCAACTTAAAGGAGTGAAGGTTTAATTTGGCTGATGGTTTAGGGGATTCAGTCCTGGCTGGCTGGCTCTAAAGTAGAAACATCATGGTTGAAGGGCACAGTGAAGGGAAGCTGTTCACTTCATGGTAGCCAGAAAGTAGAGAGAGAGGGAGAGCCAGGGAAGCTGTTTCCAGTGACCACACTGATTCCAATCAGGCCCCACCTCCTCACAGCACATTGAGCTATGAATTTCTCAACAGGTCAGTGCACTGGTAAGTACAGCTTTTAAAAGCCCCACCTCTGAACACATGAGATTTATGGGGGATAGTCTAGACCTAAAGTATGACAGTTGCATAAAAACAAATCTGCAAGATGGAAGATAATTATTCCAAATCATACAAATACTATACAACAATAAATCTGGGCATAAAATCCACATCAGATTGCAAATCCAATACTATTTCTATCCTATCACACTGCTTCTTGTTCTACTTCACCATGAGGATAACACAGTACTAAAAAGACTCTTTAGCTGTTGTTCCTGTTCTGCTATTAGTTTTCAGTTTGGCAAAGATACTTATCTATGAGTTTCCTCATTAATAAAATGAAGGACCAGATCTAAATGAATACCACGACATCCCATCCCTGAAAGTCTACGACTCTAAGACAAAGAGAAGACACTAGATTGTGCCCCAGGATGCCCATTTTTACAACACATATCCTGAGCTATGGTGATACCCTACTGAACTAACAGTGCCAGCCTACACGATCATGGGCATACAGCTCCCAGTGTAAAGATTCTCCAGTTCTTTGGGGCAATGAAAATAATAACCAGGTACAAGGTAAGAAAGAGTTACAATCTTTCACAATGTTCATCCATTCTTCTAGTAAACCCTACTTAACTTACTGGGTCAGGCACCTTGTGGTCCAGAGAAAACAACTAGGAAATGAAAACATCATGCTCCAGTCACGTATCTTATTTGCCTTAGGACAGAAAGACCATATCAAAAGAGTAAAAGAAGATACTGGACCACACACAGTAAAACAAAGTTGAGAAATCACCAAATAGTATTGGCTAAGACTCACATCAAAGACAGTAAAGGGAAATAAAATATGCAACTATGTAAGAAAAAACTAGGAGACTGGTATGTGCTAACAGGAAATTCCATACCATATGAAATTCCATAATACCATATGAAATTCCGTAATGCCAAATGAAATTAGAGCAAATACATCAGGGGAAAATGGTATTTAGTTGACCATGCACAATCTATACAAAATTAAAACATCAGTGTCCAACTTCTTAATATTTGCATGACTGATACCTTTGGATCATAATGCGCTTTACCTACCTGAAGATTAACAACCCTAATGATGAAATAAAGACAGATTTCACATGTGTTGACTGAAACTATACTATTAAATGTTGTTTATATTTTAAAAGAATCTAATCAATAATCTCATTATTTCTTCTGGAAAAATTACCAACTTCACTTACAAATCATACCATTCAGTACTTCTACCCTCAGGCAACTCCCACAAATCAACTCATTCCCAGAAAGGATGTGGTCTTAAAAAGAAGAGCTTACTTATTTTAATTAGTACACAAAGATGCACTGATAACATAAAATGATGTTGTAGTGCAGCTAACCATCACACTGCCTAAAACGTAAACAGAGATTCACATCTCTGCTAAAAAGACATCCATGAAGCCATCAATGAAGAGGATGAGATGTCACAGAATCATGAATATTTAGTAAGAACAGAAAAGAAACCACTATAATAAAACTCACTCAATTTAAAAAACAAAATAATCAAAAGAGCAGAACCTGTTACCAACCAATTATAAGCATCCGTAGATGCACACGTCAGGGATTTTAAAAAGACCACTCTGGATACAGGGGAAATGAGAATGTCTGGCTTCACTTTGGCTCATCCCTAGTGACTGAATATCCTCAGAAAGCAAGCTGACTAATTCCAGGGTGTCAGAAGTTGTAATCAGGGCACACTGAACAGCTTCATTGTTTTCCTTTCTTTCTTTTTTTTTTTTTTTATTATGAATTAGTACCAGAGATTGAAATCAGGGCCTCTGCACTGTATTACATCCCTACAGTGATAGATAGATAGATAGATAGATAGATAGATAGATAGATAGGCAAGCTGCCAGACTGACAGACAGACGGACAGACAGACAGGGTCTCACTAAGTAGCTAAATAGCTTAGGCCAGGCTCAAAGTTGTGATTCTCCTACCTCAGCCTCCTAGAGTGCTGGGATTACAAGTATTTGTCATGATAACTTGCTGTTATTTTTCAACAAAGTCATAGATATTCAGGTTTAAAAACAACACTGAAGATCTTACAACTAGTTAATAATCAGAATGCATATATATAAATAAAAGCTATGATAACAGCAGGAAAACCTGGTGGAGAGAAATGGAAGTACGCATACTATTGCAAAGTTGCTATACTACTGGTGAAGTGCTACATATCACTTGAAGGTAGACTGTGATGCTTAAAATGTATGCTAAAACCATAAAGCAACCATTAATAACAAAAATAGTTATAATCAATAAGCTAACAGAAAACACATAGTACAATCATTTAAAAAATCCTCACTCCTAAAGAAGACAGAAAAATAGGAAAAAGAATAAAAAAACAAAAGGAATATAAATAGCAATATGACAGATTAAAATTTAACTGTATCTGTGATTGGATTAAATGCAAATGAGTCTAAGCAATACAATTAAAATCTAAGGAATGTTATACTGGATTATAAAAAACAGGACCCAACCATATGCTCTCTATAAGAAAAGCACTTTTCATATAAAGGCATAATATTAACATGCTAACACTGACCAAAATAAAGCTGAAGTAGCTGTATTAACAAGAGACAAAGTACACCGAATAGATTATTAGCACAAAGATCATTACAGAACAAGAGGAGTCAATCAACAGAACTTAACAATCCTAAATACTTATGTACATAATAAAAAATTCAAAATACATTTAATTACAGCTCTAAGAAGTCATATGTGCTGGAAACGGAGTGATGGCTGAAGACCCAGAAATTTAAATCAAAAGGTTACTGGGTTGAGGGTTAATAGTTCAGTGGTACAATGCATGCTTACTTAGCATGAGTAAGGTGGTAGGTCTGCTCTCCAGCATCCCCCACCACCACCAATTAGCTTCACTGCTGCTAATTTTGTGACCAAGGTAAATGATATACTCCTCATTGCTTCATGTCTTCACCCACTTGGTACATGTGCTCAAACTAGGCAGCTGTTTTAAGGACTTAAAAGCGTCTGTCTCGACATCAGCATGATGTCTGATAAAAAGCACACTAGAAATTGGTTATTTACTCCTCCTTTTACATGTCATGCTGTCTGTTTTAGTTTTCCTTCTGAAACAAGGGACTCAGCATCACAAATAAAACCTAGATTTTCACCCCAGAGTTTAAAAAAGGCCTCTTCTAAAAGAATTTAAAATGCAGGTCATTTTATGCCACTCTTGTTTAAATTTTAAGGGAGGCTTCTGAAATTAAAGAAATATTCCCATGGCTGTGGTGAAAGCTATGCTGCTACCCAATGCTAAGGTCACTGGGCTCATTCTCTGATTTTAAATGAACTGTGCACCAAACAGAACAATCCTTAACATGGTAATCACTTGTTCAACAATGCTTTTAGTGTTCTAGCTAAACCACATAGGTTATATAACACTACACTGGTCCAGAAAATATTCTAGGTACTGGATTTCAATTGGTTTTCCAGGTCTTCAAATATTTACGCAGAAAGATGAAAGGGAGTCATAGCTATGACCGACTCATATCAGTGGTCTGAATAATTTTTTAAACAAAAGTCAAATGCTAAAACCCTTTGGGGAATCATTAAAAAAAGGAGACCTCCAGTTTCCAATGTATATTTATTCTTTCATCATTAACTCTCACAATAAGGAAATGGCTATTTTCAATTCTGGTGGTTTTCTAACTGATCTAAAAGTATTCAGATACTTAATTTTTATGTTGTGAAGACAAATTTAAATTGCCAAGCATTACTAAATACAAATCCCAAAGCTAGAATATCTATGGGCTGTCTTGTTTAGCTTAATATTTTAAAATTATTCATCTCTGATTATCACACTTACAGATAAATCAATGAATTGTGAAACCCTCGCGACTCAGCAATATGGGCCAACAGGTACACACTTCTAAGAACAAAATATAGCCAAACAAAATAAACAAGAGAGTATGAGGCACACATTTGTATTAATGCTCTATAATACTATCATACAATACAGTACTATGCTTACACGTAGAACAATGAGCAGAATACTAAAAATAAGGTGTTATTTCAAGGTTTAGTACGTAAGGGCAAATAGACTAGCAAGATCTGAATGGGTGGGAATTGCCAAGGTTTATGAATGAGTTACAATTCATCAAGGCTTTGGGGGTGGACAGTCAAAAACTCCCACAGAGGAGGACACAGAATATTTCAACTGTACATTTATTACTATGATGGGGGCAGGTTAAGTGGTACTAGATTACAGAAGGCCTTAAGTTCCTATACGCACACTAGTCACCCTTCTCAGACAGAGAATTATCAAATTACAGACTCTTTTGAAATGACTTCTTTCACTGAACAAAAGAAAAGCAAGGAAGATCAAAGGAGTTGGGAGAAGAATATGTAGGCTCAACACCTTTTGATGATAATTTCTGAAATATGTTATCTAAAAATGATTGCAATCACTTTTAGAGAAGCCATTAATAGGTCAAAAAGAAATCAGAAAAGAATGACATTTTCTAATAATAAAAAATTTAATTTGTTCTTGGCTGCAAATATTTTTTTCAATTAAAACCTGGGAACATGAAGGAGTCTGTGGAGCTGCTCAGTTGATACTATATTATATGAGATGACTTTTATACTGTTATTAAAAATACTTTGGCATTTTACAAAAGAGAAAAAAATTCTGAAAATTTTCCAAGACCATTCCAGTATATTTCTCAGAAGACTTATTTTCAACTAAACCTAAAAAGGTCTAGCTAAATAGGTATCTATTTTATACATCTATATATATTTATATATAGTATATTATATATAACTAGACATATAAACATACATATTTGGTGTATTTATATTTCTAAGCTATATTTTAATAGCCAAATCCCAACACCCACCTTACAGAAAGCTCTGTAAATACAAGGAACACTGATTTGATAGAATATTCTACTGTACTTTCAACATTGTTTCCTGTTTTCTCTTCTTTTCTTCCTTTTGGATGTATAATATATTACAGATTCTAGGTGCTGGATTTGAAGTTCATTATAAAATTATGTTGTTTCAGAGAAGAATCTCTAGGCAAATTAATTTACCATCTTTATGTATACATTCTACTGTAAAACCACAGATCCAGCACAGAACTATAAACAGAAAGCTTTGCTGCTTCTTCCTCATGTACCTGTAACAATACTAGAAGCAGCTGGGCCTGCACATCTGTCCCCCACTCCCTTTGATATGTCCCTGCATTGTTTTATATTCCTCCCTTACACCATTGAGCTCTTAACATTTTCATTTTACACTCATACAAACTAAGGTCCAAGGAAATTTGCATAGTTTATAAAAAAATTTAAAGTCTGTCTTACAGTCCATTGACAGAACACACATGATTCCATAATTCACCAAACTCACAGGAGTTATTAAAAAAAAAAGTGGAAAGTCAGTTAAATACTACACTTTCCCCTAGCCTATGTTTATTCATTTCAATTATAATTTCAAAAGGCTCATAAATAATGAGACTTAATTCTGTTAACCATTCAAAGCCTGGAACTAATAAAATTCCTTATTCTTGCTGCCCAGGCATCATTCAAGAAAGGTTACAACAGCCCATAAACCTTACTAATTATAGCACAATCTTTGGCCACATGCACGACCCTGGGGTGCTGTTTATATCCAGCTCCTCATATCAGGTTCAAGGGTTTGAAGTTCAAGGAGAGGACAAGCAAGGTGGTACAATCTGACTGCTTGGGCAGGCCAAACCACAGGACCAAACATGAGACAAGCAAAAAAACCACCCTTGCCTGTCTCATTTTTACAACTTGGTGCATACACAAGTCTTTAAAAGGATTTTTTGGTAAGATTAAAAAAATATTATTCCCCTTCATTTCCTCTCCACTCTGATCGTATTTCTCATCAATTCAAGTAGTAACTCTTACCCCTCTCAGAAAGAAAACTGCCACTAATTCCTATAACCTCCAACAAGCCACCATCCAAATTAACTACCAAGTGCCACAAAATATCACAATAATTAAAAGGTGGGGGAGACTCTTTCCAGACACCTGACAACACTCAACTTATAAAACGTAAAGCACTATTTTGTTGGCTAAAATTGTGCTTGCATTCCCACACAAGCGTATGGGGATTATAAGGTCTTTGAAAACCAGTCCATCTATCAGAACCTGGGACATTCAAAAGAAAGGTACTGTCAGCAATGTCACCATGGTCCCATTGCAAGCCAATGATTTGGGCTGAGACCTGCCCCAAGCCCACAGACAAGGAACAGATGAGTGCAAGTTGCCAAATGAAGATATCAACTGCTTTTGGAAGACAGGGCAGCAGCTGCTAGAGAGGCAAAACACATGTTCAAAAGGTGACACTCGGAGCTCCTCCAACCCTTATTACGCGATGTCTCAGAGCACTGCTTGAGGACGCAGTCTTCTCAGGAAAGCAGAGACTAAACAATACGTTAACTATTTTAAACAGTGAGGTGCAGAAAATGAGTACCACTGTTTCAAAACTGGGTCACAAAATAATGATTTACTCAACTCTAGGCTTGAGACTACAAAACCATATGCAGTATTCCTTGGATAAATCTTATGAATGCTGGCTTCCAGTTTTAAAATGATGAGACCTATGATTATATACCTTTGCAGATCTCCATGTATCCCTGCCACAACTGACCCCAATTTCCAGAGAAAAGAACCTTCTTCTCCATGTAACCCCAGTATTAAAATCCTGACTGTGCTGCCAAAACGAATCTAAAAAATCATGGCTATATTAACTGATTTTCACTTAGAATCTAAGAACACTGACCTTCTTTTCTAAATAGACTCTGAACTAGGAATTACTGACCAAAAATATTCTGCAACATCATGAAAGACAACTACGTAGTTTCCAGTTGTTCGGGGAGAAAAATATACTTTTCATGTAATGTTGAACTTATTTATCTCTGGTCTCAAGTCCTTTTAATTAACTATAAGTCATTTACTAGCATTAATTTATTTTGCATTTATTTAGAACTTTTCTTCCAAAAATTTCAAGGTTAATTTATGATCAATGATATTAGGACCTATTTTCAAAGCCTTCATATTTATTCAAAAGGCTCTTAAAATATAATTTAAGATAAATTTAAAATAGAAAGTGGAAATAAATTTAACTAGTGTAAGAAGAAATACAAATTAAACATGAAGTAAACAAACAGATAAAAGCATGAGACTTGGATGATGCCAGGAACAGGCCTGGTATCCTAAATTTTTTCCATGCATTTTTACATACTGTAAAAGATGAGAGAGAGGATTTTTAAGTAAGGACTGGGTGCTTCCTATTAACCCTCCCTTTCAGGATAGTGACACCATTTCAGAAAAATCAAAACCTCACTCAGGGAAGTGAAACTGAGCCCCACCCCAGCCCACCTCCCACATGACCCCCAGAGACCAATCTCTGACCCACATGCTGCTGCTTCATCTTATACCAACCCCTTACTTCTAGGACCAGCCACCAGAGAGCCTCTTCCCATCTACAGATGGGGTGAGTAGTCTTGCTACTCTTAGGGGTGCTGTCCATCCAGTCAGATCTTGAAAGTTCTAACGTTAGGCCTGACCAGTCACTGGGCCTGGGGCATAGGTAAAATTGCCAGAAGCAGCCTTTTGCAATCCCTCATGTTTCATGTTCTCTCCTTGGGGGAAGAGGATCCCTTTGCATGGGTGAGACTTCTTTACAGCACCCCCTCAGGTAGCCAAGACAATCAGCACCTCCCCATCATCTCCCAAACTGAGATTTCTCTAGGGTGCCCTCTTGGCAAGCCCGCCATCCTTGGCCTCAAGGGTACACGAATCCTAAAAAGCTCATTCTTTTCTGTATTTCTGCTTGCACCCAGCACAAACTAGATGAGGGCCATGTGGCCAGAAGGTGGGTCTTTTGATCTCACTAGCCTCACCCATCTTGAAAATTTCTTACACTAGTCTGGAAAGTGAGAAGTTCCCAATGGTAAGGCTTTATTTATTCTCTGCTGTCCACCTTCTTTGGTCTCCAACTGACCCACCTTCCATATCCTGGTGGCCCTTTCCAACTCCAAGGCCCTTAAGGACTCACAACACCCAACTTACCATCTGTCTGATTCCCCAGTTATAAAACACACAGGCCCCGATTCCTTTCAAAACTTTGACCTGGTAGAGTGACCTCTCCCTGCACCCCAGCTAGACTCCCCTTCTCCAACTATCGCAACCATCTACTTGTGCTTCAAGGCCAGACCATCCCCTTCCTGAAGGTCTCTGCCCTCTTATGCCTGTTACAGCTCTTCCCATTTTCATGACAGAGAGACCCAGGCTCCTCCCCAACCTGACTCTACCATGTTTCCCTTCCACAAGGTGCCCATCTTCATGACAGAGAGATCCAGGCTCCTCCCCAACCTGACTCTACCATGTGTCCCTTCCACAAGGTGGTTGGGTCAAGCAGTCCCACTAGAGTCCATGTTCTTTTCTCTCTTGCTCATTTTTCCCAACTTGAAAAAAAAAAAAAAAAAAAAAAAGACTTGCATCTTTCTCTACTCATCCTTCCCATGACATGAAAGAGTTTCAATATATAACTCAATCATCTGACCTTACCTGGCCAGACATTCATCTACATGTAGGAGAGGGAGAGGGTAGGGAGGGCAGCAACACAAGTGGCCAGGAGCCCTGTGCTAGAGAATGACAAAAGACCAAGAGTTACAACAGTGCCCCAGGAAGATGCCCCATTGGGTCAATGATCCATTTCACAGACGCTGGGTTTGCCATTTAGATTTTGTCCATTGCATTTTAATGGTTCTACATCAGGCATCCCTCAACAGTAAATTCTGACAAAATCAGGAAAGCACATCAAGAGACCAATGAAAATCCAGCCCCGTTCATGGCCTGTCATACCAAGACCTTTAAGGTTTACTATAAGATTTGACCCTCAATTGGCAGAAGGCTAATTGTTTCTTAAGATTTACTTCATCTCCCTAGCAGCCTCAGATGTCTGGGCCAAACTAAAGAATTTAAAAAAGGGCAGCAGACTACCTTGTCCAACCTAATGTCTACAGTCATAAAAGGTTTCTCAGGTAAGTGAAGAACAGGCCAAGGTTGATATAAAAGTCTTTCACTGATGGCCTCCATTCTTGCAAAGGCCTCTCAAACTAAGACCTTTAAACCCTCAGAAGATAAGTTACCTTCTCAGACACGCTTTTGATGTGGAAAAGTGGGCCACTGGACAAAGCAATTGCCCTGGCCCAAGACCACTGAATAAACAATTGCCTATCTGCAGCCAGGACACTGGAAGATGAACAGACTGCCAGGTCACTCAGGATATGAGGTCATCTCCTCCAGGTTCCTATTCAGCAGATCTCAAGACTACAACTATGCCAAAGACTGAAGGGCCCCAGGGAATTGAGACCTGTATGCCATCGAGGCAGGGTAACTCTCCAAATCAATGATAAGTCCATTTCATTCTTGATTGGTACAGAGACCACTTACTCTTCCCTAACACAGTATATCAGACAAATCCCTCCCAAGGTCTCTGTCATGGGGCTTGAGGGTATGTCCTTCAAAGCTCTAAAGACCCTTCCCCTCATCTGCCTTCCAGCAGGATATCCCTTTATACATTCTCTTGGTGCTGTTCCAGTGCCCCATCCATCTTTTAGGTTGAAATCCTTTGTCCAAATTCAGGACATCTGTAGCCTTACGGGGACCATTACCATTACAGCTGGCCACCTCCCTCCTCCTCCTACTCTACTCCAGGACCCAGATCTAGAACTACCCAAGAAAATCCTTCTTAAAGTTCTCCCCAGCTTCTGGGACACAGAAACCCTATCTGTGGCTTCCCATCACCCACGTCTACAAGTCAAACTTAAAGCCCCTTCCTCTTACTTTAATGTTCTCCAATATTCTGTCTCTCCTATACACCTTCATGGCCTCCAACTCCTAATCACTAAGTTCCTTGCCAAGAGTGTTGCCCACCCTCCCCTTAAAACACCTCCATCTGCTCTGTCAAAAAGCCCAATGGAACGTACAGGTTTAGGACCTCTAGGCAGTCAATGCAGTCATCCTTCCCTTACACTCAGTGGTCCTAAATCCTTATATCCTTTTCACTATTCCCTCCAACAAGACATGCTTCTCAGTAGTCAACCTCAAAGACACTTCCTTTACCATTCCAGTCCACTGTGACTCCCAGGACTTGTCTGGTTTCACTTGGACAGACCTGACACCCATAGATCCACCCAATTAACTTAGAATGTCCTCCCCATCTCTATGGACAGGAGTTAGCCCAAGATCTTGATAATGCCCCTCCATTACCAGCAAGGGTCTCCAATATGTAGATGACCTTCTCCTCATTTACAGCCCCTCCCTACAAACCTCCCATACAGACACCGACCATCTTTTAGCGTTCCTCTCCCAGTACAGGTAGGTATCAAGTCTCCGCCACCAATGCCCAACTGGTGAGCACCTCAGTAACTTGCCTGAGTATCCTACTTATACCCACCACATGACCTATCACCCCAGAGTGGGAAGATTTAATTGATCCAAAGAACACCCCACTGACTAAAAAGGAACTACTTTTATTTCTTAGACTGGCAGGGTTTCTCAAGGTATGGGTCTGCAACTTTGAACTTCTTGCCAAGCCCCTCTATCAGGCCTCTAACAGACCTATCACTGAGCCCCAGTCCCCATAATCCCCATTGAAGCACCCTTCTAGGGCTTAAGAAGGGCCATATTGCGATGCCAGCCCTGGGCCTTCCAAATTCCTCCCATTCCTCTACCCTATACACCACAGAAAATGAGCAGCTACCCCCATCCCAACATTTTTTTGGGTCCATTCAGAGGACTGACCTTTTGGTCAGTGGCATATCTGTCTAAACAACTTGATCAGACCTTGAAAGGTGGTCAATATGCATGCTTGCACTGGTTGTAGCAGCTGTCCTGGCCCAAGAGGCAAAAAAAAAAGCTGACCCTGGGCCAGTCTATCATGATCCACAGTAATCTCTCCCTCTAGAACCTTACTTAGCTCATGTTACCAACTTGTTTCTCCCTCTCCCATCCAGGAAATCCACCTTTCCCTCATCCTAGACCCTCAAATCACCTCAGGCAAAAGTCTCCTTTAACTCCACTAGCCTTTTACCAGACCTATTCGTTCTCTACCATTAAGATGATCTTTTCCACAACTGCTTAGAAACTACCTACTC
Organism: Dasyprocta punctata; assembly: GCA_004363535.1. Taxonomy (NCBI): domain Eukaryota; kingdom Metazoa; phylum Chordata; class Mammalia; order Rodentia; family Dasyproctidae; genus Dasyprocta; species Dasyprocta punctata. The sequence continues at coordinate 21,382 of RJWM01004562.1, read as the reverse complement.
TTCTCTACTCTCCTAACATACATCCCCCTCCAAGACCCTGTCAACACTTTGTTCATAAGCAAGAGCTCACACAACACCCCCAAAGGCCATAGGGCCACTTATGCTATTATAATGGCACTCCCTGATCAAATCACTGAATCCTTTCCTTTTCTTCTGTGAACTGCTTCACAACTGATGCAGTTAAAGGCACTCATGAGGTACTACCTCTGACAGAATCAGTGCCAATCAACAGCTACATGGACTCTGAATATACTTACCACATACTCCACCACCATGCCTCCATCAACCATACACAGTTTCTAGGGATTAGGGATTCTGACAGCCCCTGGGACAGGTAACAACCTTCTCCCTATACTTTCACCAGCTCTCTATAAAGTATTAGCAGACATCCTAAAAGAAATAGCATTTTATGGTTACCACCCTACAAAAACAGCATGATTCCCTAGCAGGGGTTGTTCTACAAAACAAGAGGGCATTTCACTTCCTCGCTGCCAAAAAATGGGGGCCGTGTTTATTCCCACAAGAAGAATGCTGCTTCTGTGTGGATCGGTGTGTTCTGGGAAGCTTGCTGAGCAGGCTGCAGGGATCCACCACAAGGCTGGAGAAGACGATTTCAGATTGCGCTCTACATCCTGGGAACATGGCTACTCCAAGTCCTGGACTCTCTCCTTACCCTCCTCTGTACTGTGTCTTAATGCTGGCCTCATACAACTCCTCTCCCATATCAATTTGTCCAAAATTTGTTCAAAATCATAATCATGCAGCAATGTACTCCCAGGCTGCACAAATGGTCCTGACCCAATATCCCTTTCAACCTCTCAACAAAGCCCTGACTCCTAGACCAAGCCTCTCCAAGGACACCCTTTCTCAGCAGGAAGTAAGATATCAATGGCCCTGCTCTACTACTAGGAATGTGGAATGTAAATAAGAATATGGACCCCGTCACTGACCAACCATTTTAGGTCTTAACTCAGGAAAGTGAAATATAGCTGAGCCCCATCCTGGCCCACCTCCTGAACAATCCCCCTACCACCACCACCACCAATCCCTGACCCTCATGTTTCCTAACTCCCCTTGCACTGTATAAAAGCTCGTCTCACCCTAAGCCTGCCCCTTACTGTTGGAATTGGCCACTCAGGTGTACAGCTGCCAAAGACAATAAACTTTCACTTCGAATTTTTTTTTACTGTGACTGGCTTTACTGATTGGTTTTGCCACAGGTCACTCTCCAATCTAACAGAATTAGCTTTTAACTTTTTCCTGAAGAGGTAAAGAGAGAAATATGAGCACTGACAAGAATCTCACTGTCTGTAAGATAAAAACAAAGCACTAGCAAGGGAGAAGCACAGTTGATTCCAGATACTAAGATCAGAGAGCAGTTTTCCCTCCTCTGTTCAATGGACTGTGCTATGAAAGCTTCGCTGGAAAGACAGGAGGGAGGCAGGTGGGAGAGGGGTAGGGTAGGTGAGACTGCGGAGACTTCAGTTCCTCCACTGCCTTTCAAGAGGAGCAGTTCTGTTTAGTTTTCCATAATTGGCCTCTTCATAATACGTTATTTGGATAAGAGAATGCCACAGCTTTCATTCATTCAATTTTGTAGTGCAGGGGATAAAACTCAAGGCATCTACTTTGCATAGCAATTCACCCACTGAACTATACCCCCAACTTTCTATGGTTGTATTTTAAAAATAATTTGACAACTTTTGAAACAGTTATATCCATAAGATTGGCCACTGAGCACAGATACATGAGACTTTCTTTGTATAAATATATATTTAAGTATGTTAAATATGCATTACATACATACAAAATAAAAATAAACATTTAAAATGGTAAAAATATACTAAATGTACTTTTTTTTTTTTTTTTTTTTTTTTGGTGCCAGGGATCAAACTCACTATCTTGTGCTTGCTAGGCAGGCACTTACACAACTGAGCTAAATCCCTGGCCCTAACTTATTAAAAAAAATAAATTAAGCCCTCCTAAAGTTTGCCACCTGAATTTTCACCTAGGGAATCCTTACCTCACATGGTAAAGGGAAATAAGAGGCATTCAGGGAGAAGGGGGGTATTACACCCCAGGGATAGTTCACACAGTTTTTCACTTTCAGCATAATGTCAAAGACTGCAGTGCACCTGGGCTTGCCTAAGTGGATTCACAAACAAGATTATCTCAGTTTAACTGAACGTATTTATAAAATGAGTCAATGGCTTACAAAGATGCCTGCAAAAGAAACATGGATTAAAGATAGCACCAATAATATAAGTACAAGCAAATAAACAAAAATGGTAAAATTGACACTTCTATGGTTTTACTTTAATCAGTCACCTTATTGGTAAAAACAATATATAAGTAGCTCTGAAAAAGAGATACGAAAAGTAAGTCAAACAGACAAGTTTGAAATAATCAAGAAAACTATTTGAAATGTCCATTATCACTAATAAAGAATGAGTTGCAATTATATCTTGTGTATTATGTATCAGTTATTGAAATCAAATATTAAAGTACTTAGGTTAAAACCCATCAAAATGCCTATAAAAAAGCAAAAAATAAACTACTGAAAAACAACCTTCAAATCCCTGTATTTCAAAGACTTAAACTAAGAATAAAAAGAATAATCACATTGCTCCCACTAAAATAATTATATGATTAAAAATTTTATACCACTAATAAAAAGGGAAATGATAATTTATTTTAGTTTTACTCTCATCCTATTAAATGTTTGCTTTTGTACTGCTTTTTATTATGGTTAATAAGAGTATATACTATACAGATACTAATAATAGATAAAAATACATATTTTGGGAGTGCAGACTCAAAATTTTTTACCAATGGAGTTTTACTAATGGAAATTATTGTATGATCTACATAAAGTAAAAATATTTGGAAAATATTTGGGTAAGTATTGAAAAGAGACCATTCTTATAGCAGTGACATATACCTCATTTTTGCTTTTCTTCTCTCCTTTTCACAATTTCTCTACCTCTATGCCGGCATAGCAAATGTATTTTTTAATGTATATGGAGGTAATTAAACATTTTAACACCATTAAAACAGCTCTGTAAAAAGAAATAGCAATACTGCTTTCTCTACTCAAAGCAGGCTCCAAGGAGATGACATAAAAATGAAATATGCCTAAATTATTTTCTTAATATTAATTACCTTGGCATAATTCACATTAAATTTAATTTGTGACCTTTCATCTAAACCATCCTGCTTGATGAGAATCTCAGCCTTTTCAAATGCTCACTCTCCTGAATGGCGCTTCCATAGACGAAATTTGCCACCTGCTCCTGGCTTTATTAACCCCATCATGAACACATTAAATATAGAGTCCCTCGAGCAAAGAAAGGCCTCATGTAGCCAATTCTCAAAGCCTCAATCAGGCAAGAACTTTGATTACTGATCAGTTTGCTGTCAAAGAGGGATCAGTTCAGATAATGAGCAGGAAGACAATGAAGTAAGCTGGAAAGCCAGAGAAAGGGAGAAAGGAAGAGGCAAGGGGGAGTCTGGGTGTGGGTTTCATGGGCCTCACAGCAAAGATCAAAGGCGATCTTTTCTTCTTCTAAAGATGGCACTATCCTAGAAACTGATCTTTTGGAAACTTAAGACAGGATGAGGGGGAGCCACGGTTGACAGGAGGGGAAAGCTCTTGCCAAACCAAAGCTTCAGAGGAGGAGTGGATCCCAGTGATGGATTAAACTCCACTTTAAGGACATCAAGGGGCTTCTCATCTGACCTGGCCTAAATTTCAGAAGATTTCAGGAGGACAACCTTGTTTCAACCACTCAGGATATCCGGAGGCAAATGAAACCGCAGAAATGCTTTTAAAACACATGTATCATAAAATTTCACTGCAATGTTTCAGAATTTTTTAAATGCAATGAATATAAAATCATCACGGCAGAATTTAAAAGCTTGTTCTCTTTTTACCTGTCAAAGAAAGGTGTGATGATAATAATCATCCTGTATTCTCCTTCATTTTCATTTAACAGTGAAAATGATATATAATTATTTCACCAACCCACGATATAACATAACACAAAAAGTTCTAGATAAACAACCCTTACTACCCAACCTTGCCTCCTCAAAAAAAAGTCCGGTAAATTTAACAGGGATAGTTGACTAATGTGATAATCTCTAGATTAATATAAACATCAATTTAAGATGTTAGGTAAATATGTCAAAAGAAAAAAGATGAAAGCCTTGGAATGTGAAGATTGATAGGCAATTACAGAGATACTTTCCAATGGCTTAGTCTCAAACTTTGAGAATCCTTCCTTTTCAGATTGCATGTCCTAACAATGTTCACTATACAAATGTAGCTACTCACAACTTCTATCATCAAAGTCTATATCAATTCAGAGCAAGAAGAAAGGGGCTGGGTGTGGTGGCACACACCTGTAATCCCAGCATTCAGGAGGTCAAAGCCAGACTAGGCTACATTCAAAGAGCCTGTTGGGGGAGGGGGAAGGAAAGGGGAGGTGGAAAGTAGGAGGAAAATGATGACGTGGAGGAGGAGGAGGAAGAAAAAGGAAGATATACTTTTAAAAGTCAATTTTTTTTTTTCCAGCACCAGAGATCGAACTCACAACTTCACGCCTGCCAGATAGGCACTTATGCCACTGAGCCAAACTCCCAGCCCTAGTTTTTCGAGGCAGCGTCGCACTATGTAGCTAAGGGCAGCCTTGCACTCACATTGTAGCCCAAGCGGCCCTCTAACGCACAACGCTCCTCCTACCTCAGCCTCCCTTTAATTGATATTTAAGAGAAAAATCTTAGAAAACATTAGTAAAATGGAAAGAAGATAATATGTGAGTTGGACAGAGAGATTGCCCCTTTCAAAAATTGCACAAATTTGATAGAAGTCCTTATGACACACTTTTATAGTTAGACAGAGGGAAATCACACTCCATAAAGTGCTATCAACTCTCATGAAGAGCAGATTTCATTCCCATTACCTTGAGGAGAGAAAAACAATGGATCTGTTTCCTTCTTTTTGAAAATTCCATTAATACTGTATATGTCTGCAGCACATAATGATTACACTCATTGGGGGAGTTCACACACGTGCATAATACATCTTAACTTTATTATCCCTTTCCCCCTCACTCCCTAGTCCTCCGTCTCTTGGTCCTTGATTTTTAAGTCTTATTAAAGATCAGAAGCAAAATCTAACAAGAATGTTGAGTTCATCAGTTTAAGGAAATACAAATCAAAACTATAATGATTCACTGTTACAGTTTGTATCTAGATGTTTCCCAAAATCTCTTAGGCTCATAGGTGGAGCTTTTGGGAGTGGCTGGACCATGGGTGTGTGATACCAGATTAAGGGTGTGATAACTGAATTAATCCCCTAACTGGATTAGCATGGTTCTGGGTATGTTTGAATGAATTTACAGAAGACAGAAGACATGCCCTGAGTGTGAGTAGCACCAACTAATAGGTTTGTAGGCTTGAGGGCCTTAAAGGGAAAAGAAGGCTATGTGTCCACTGCTGCCCACCTGTCCCAACATGGACTGTTGCTCCTCTGCAGTGCCCTTCTGCCATGCCACCCTGCCTTGGGTCCAACTGACTAGGACCTGAAACCTCTACAAACTGTGAGCTAAAATAAACTTTTCCTTCTTTAACTTGTGAGTGTTGGATATTTTGTCCCAGCAATAACAAAAGTAACTGAGCCTATCACCATGTGATACCATCTCATACCCATGAGGATGTCTACCCTACCCCCCACCAAAAAAGCAAAATAACAAATGTTGGTATCAAGCATATACAGAAATTGGAACCCTAGTGCTGTGAGGACAGGAATGTGTAATGGTACAAACCACTTTGGAAAAGAGTATAGTAATTCATCAAAAATGTAAAATAAAATATATATAAGCCAGCAATTCCACTTCTGAGGATGGTCCAAAAGAATTTAAAGCAAGGTCTTGAACAGGAATCTCTAAGTCCATGCTCATAGCAGTAGCATTCACAATAACTAAAATATGGAAGCAACCTAGGTATCCACCGACAAAGGAAAAGGTAGACAAAATGTGCTATATACACAGAATGGCATATTATTCAGTCTGAAAAAGGAAGGAAATTCTGATACATGCCAAATTGTGGCTGCGCCTGGGGACATTCTCTTAAGTGAACTAAACCAGCCACAAAATGTCAAACATTGCATGATCTCACTTGCATAATACATTTAAAGTAGACAGAGCTCTTAGAGACACCAAAGGTCAAAGAAGTTGATAGGCAGTTGCCAAAGGTTGAGGGTGGGGGTATGTGGGGTTGTTAAATAGATAGAGAATCTTACTTTTACAAGATAAGAAGAGTTGTAGGGGGGATGGTGGAGATATTTACACTTAATATCAGGGTACTGTGCACATAAAAATGGCATATATGCTAAACTGTATATTATTTGTATTTTACCACAACAAAAACGAAGAAAAAATGAGATTTGATAGTTACTTGTGATAACCATCAATCCCTAATGTCCCACTTTACCCCATTTTCACTTTCTTCATTCTAATTCACACAAATGGATACTTCTCGATTAAAAAAAAAAAAAAAAAGAGGCAGTTAAAAACTACTCTCCATGCCTCCCAATCTGTGAGTATCTTTCCCACAAAGTGAAGATCACACGTCCATAAATCAGCATTTCCAGTATTTACCACTTTGGATGAAATTCAAGGCTACAGCCCAACACACAGAAACAACCACTGCACAGTTTCATCACACAGCTGCATCCTGTCCTAGCTGACCTGCCCACTACTGCAGCGGTGAGCACCTGACCAGGCAGCCCCCCCGCCACCGCCATGAACTCACACACACAGACACACGCAGGCAGAAGCAGAGTGAAGCCACACTGTCCCAGGATGCCAGGCTTTAGTTCACAAGGCAGCCCCACGCTGTGCCTAGGAATGGGAAGCCAAGAAGGGCTTGCTCCTTCAAGGGGACTTCACCTGAGTCCCAGTCACCTGCTTTCTGCCATCTCATCATCCATCTATCTAATAAGGAACAAGCACCCAGAAGTGCACCCAGCAAATGCTTTAAAAAGTAACACTGGTCACTTTTTTTTTTTTTTTCTACTCTGGTCGCTTAAAAAAAAAAAAGTCTTTAAAAAAAGTCACTGAATGTTTCCTCTGAAAAGAATTATAACTGATTCATAGCAGCTTTTCCGAATTCTATTTTGTGGAACAATATTGTGGCAAGATGTTAATAATGTTCCACAGTAAAAAAAGGTCTACATTATTTTTTTTAATGTCAACAGGTTTTTCTGCTTGGAAAAACTCCCAGTGTTTTTGTTGCATTAATCATCACTGGGTAACTCCCAGAGGGGAATAAAGTGATGATGGTGGTGGTCATGGCAATGTTCACTGAGTCCTTCAAGTGACGCCAGAGCAGGAGCAACTCTTTTTTTTTTTTTTTTTTTTTTTTGGATTGTGGAGGGAGAGACAGGGTCTCACTATGCAGCTCAGGATGACCTTGAGCTCACTTTGTAACCCAGGCTAGTCTCAAACTCATAACTATCCTCCTGCCTCAGCCTCCCAAGTTCTAAGAATTACAGGCATGTCCCACCACGCCCAGCCCAGCATCTCATTTTTTATCAGATATCTAAACTTCAAAATAGACCTGTGCAGTAAGCACAATGATACTATATACAAATGAAGAAACAGAGAGAGACAGTAATAACACAGCTAGGTAATAGCAGAGCAGAAAACTGAACCCAAGTCTGACTCCAAAGTTTTTCATTCATTCATTTGTTCATTCATTCATTGAGTTGGTAAACTGTAACTGACTGACAGTACAAGACACTCCTAATATGCATTGTGTCCTAGTCATAATACTGATGATTATGACCACCATTTTCCCTCCTGCCATCTTTGTATTTTTAGAAGTTTGAAAACTAAATGAATTGAAAGAAAAAAACAATGAACACTGACCACTACCTATTAAATTCACCTTGTGTTAAACAAAGTTTTCAAAAGAGAAGAACATAAGGCAAGTCATGCAAAAGGGGAAAATATAAAACAGTCTAAAGGGATAATTTTATCTGAAGTAAAAATAATGCTAATTTATTAAATCTTATAACCCAAGGTGAAGGCAGTTGCCAATATTAATATATTCTGTTATCATTTTATATTGCATCTCTTGATGAATATACCATAATGACCATTAAAATGTGCTAATGAATATTTATCTTTGTCATTATTTCCAGCATCGAAACAGTGATAAGTGGGAGTGGAGGGTGCAGTGTAAACAAACTGACTTGCAAATGAATGCATAAATAGAAGTATGTAGTCCATGACTTTTGGTGTGTCCTTCTTGACAATACAGTAGTTGTTACTGCCTTCACATCATGTGATAACTCAGCCATGGCCATGTAACTACACACAATTCCCTAAAAGCAGAGAAGTTATAAGCAAATAACTAATGCAGAACTCATCTAAAAGAAACAAAGCAAGCCCCCCCCCCAAAAAAAAAAGCAGTTGGAAATGGTGGCACACACCTGTAATCCCAGCACTCTAGGAGGCTGAGACAGGAGGATCACAAGTTCATAACCAGCCTGGGCAACTTAGGGATTTAGTGAGGTTCTGTCTCAAAATAAAAAAATTTTAAAAAGGGTTGGGGATGTAGCTCAGTGGAAAGACCCTGGGTTCAAACCTAGTACAAAAAGAAAGAAAGAAAGAAAGAAAGAAAGAAAGAAAGAAAGAAAGAAAGAAAGAAAGAAAGAAAGAAAGAAAGAAAGAAAGAAAATAAAGCCCACAAAGCACCTGGAATCCTACAGATTAAAATAAAGCACACTGGGCAAGATATCTGTAATACCTCCCATTCTGACCAACCAAACCAAAAAAGACTATTCAGATATGAAAGCTATAGCTAAAAGAAGTCTCAAGACAGAACCCAAGGCATCAAGAAGGAAGACATATTAGACTTTCCCTCATGGTCTTCTAGTCTTCCTCTATACAACGCCATGAAAAAAGGAGGACAATTACTGATGAGACTCCTAAGATTTCCCATGCTCTGTCTTCTGCTTTATGCTCTTTTTGACTTATGTGTATCCTCTTAAGGATTTAATGTGCAGTGACTGCAGGTCCTGCTCATGTTTTATAATCTTGGCAGGCAGGTTTAGGAGCTATTACATGGGAGTATAACTTAAAAAAGGGGATGACAAAAGACACTGGTCATATGACATCTGTGGGTTCCTCAAATCTTTTTCTTTCTTTTCTGTAGAAAGCTTCCTTCTCTGACAGCTCCCCTTTCTGACTCCTTCCTTCCCAGGTCCCCTCTGCAGACAGAGCATTGCCTTGCAAGCACAGGTTCCATCCATCAGATGTGTATTTGGGGTTGGAAAAAATCAGAAAATCTGACCAGCCCTGGGCAGCCACTGTGCTGACACAGGTGACGGCGGCAATGTGGGGTTTGCAGGCAGATATGCTCCAGCTTCGTGGCTCACAGCAGATGCAATGTGGTTCTGGGGCTGGCAGTGGCAACAGCTCCTTGTCAGGCTAATCCTGTGGGGGTGGCTCTAGGAAATGTTCATAGAAATTTAGCTTTGAGCATGTTTTTGCGCCCCTTCAAAGAGCCTATAAACCAGCTAATATCCCATAATAAATCCCACTTAAGTCAGCTTGGGTGGATGCATTGTCTGCATCAAAGAACCCTGGCAGATACCAGGATTTTCTAGAAAAGAAAGGCTTTCAAATTGCCAAGGATCCCAGCCAGTGGAGAGAAAATTCCATAAGCCACTTCCTCACTGCTCACCACCTCTCTCCATCTGTACTACAGACTGCAGGGACACAAAACAGTCTCTGTTTCCTTTGGGGTTCTCTTAACCTAAAAACTAACAGATTTTCTTCTTAGTCCCCAAAGCAGGTCTATGTCAACACTAGTTCATCTCCATGATCCTAGATAGCATCTGGATACATCTGTCATGATAGTTTTTCCCTAAGTTACCAGATAAGTTACTATAAAATAAAACAAGTATTATCCGTGAAAGAGAGAATTACTGACATCAGTCACCACATGATATAATACCAGATGTCCAAAATGGGACTTCTCTGTTCAAGGATCAAAAACAGTAAGGGAGAAGAACCGTTACAGTACCACATGAGGGAACATGAGGTGTCCAGAACGGAATTTCTGTCCAAGGATATAGCAAGCAAACACACACACACACACACACACACACACACACACACTCTCTCTCTCTCTCTCTCTCTCTCTCTCTCTGTCTCTCTGTCTCTCTGTCTCTCTGTCTCTCTGTCTGTCTCTCTCTCTCTCAACTAAGATTAAAAGTAAATGCCCCATTATGTTGACTCTGGTTGTGGCAGTTATTTTTAGGCATCAACTTCACTGAGTGAATTAAAGGATACTCATACAGCTAGTGAAGCATTATTTCTGGGTATGTCTATGACAGCATGTCTGAAAGAGACTAGCATTTGAATCAATGGACTCTGCAGGAAAGAGTCACCCTCATCCAGTGTGGGTGACCACTGCCCAAAGGGCTGTAGGCTCAAATAGAACAGAAACAGAGAGAAGTTTATTTTGTTCCTGTGCACACATGCAAATTCTCCCCCTACCCTCTGGAGATGGGGCACTCAACTCCTTCTTCTGGCCTTAGACAGCATAATTCTGGATTCCTTGCCCCAGTGGAGAGGCCCCCCTCCACACACACACACACACACACACACACACTCTTGGACTATCAGCTTCCCAGGTTCTGAGGCCTTCAGACCTGGACTGAGTCACACTGGTTCTCCAGCTTGCAGATGGTCTATTACGGGGTTTTTCAGCCTCTATATTCACACGAGCAACTGGTTAATAAGGTCTCTTAATATACATACATATATATATATATATATATATGTATATATATATATATAAAATAGGTTCTGTCTCTCTAGAGAATGCTAATAAACTGAGTATCTCCAGGCAGTGCATTCACAGATGATTTCATATTCCTCTTTTTTTTATCTCTTTCAAAACTGTTATAAATGAACATTATTATATTATATTCATAATTAGGATTAAATAATCATGTTCACTTAGAAGAAAAAAATTTCTATTCCTAGATCCAAACTGGATGGTGCCACAAGACCAAACAACCCCCACCACCTGCCCATCCTACAGGTCAGAAGGGTATCTGGGTGGAGTGCTTCTTCCTGAATGCTTGGCCACAGCAGTTAAAGGCATCCTGGGACAGTCAAGAGGCAGGAGCAAGGGTATGAGTTACTCAGTGAGGTGCTCCCAGGAAAGATTTGACTTCAGCCAAGTCTCACAGGTTTTGGAAAATATACTGAGACAGAAAATAAGTCTCTTACATTCTTACTGGGTGATAAACAGAGGGCTAAAAAGAAAAAAAAAGTATAAATGACACCACCAAGTACTGGGACTGCTGCCTGTTTTAAAACAGCATTACTTGTAGGAAACAGGCAGGAATGAGTTTCCTGCCAGCTCTTCTGGAATTGATAGCTTTGACTTGCTTCCAGTACCTGTGGGGAACAGGAAAACTCCCCAGAGCAGAACGGATGTACAAAATACGCCTTCAAAGGCTACCACTTAAATCCCTGAGGAACTCTTAAATGTTAGCTGTGTTACTGCCCAGGAAAACTACAGCAGACACCTATCAGCATGAACTCCCGACTGTTTGTTGCCACTAGCACTTTAATCATTAGCATTTCTCGTGAAAGACTGAAAGACTCAGACTGCAGTGCAACTACCTCCAATCTCAGCCCATTAATCATCATGCTTAGACTCATCTCAAAGCAGGTATGTAATTATACACAGAGCCAAAAATATTATGCATGTCCCACTCAATAAAGGAAAGGAAAAACGTATTGAAGAGAAATATACCAAACTCCAAATGTCTTTGCTCCTACTTAATTTGACTGCTCAGGTTTGTTTACTTGCCACTAGGGAGTTATGCAAAGAATGGATTGCTATGTTCACAGTTCTTCCTCTCCAGGTAACAGTAAGAGGGACTCTGGTCCTGGCACAATTTTTCTGGGTCAGTTTCTTCAACTGTAAAATGAGAATACTTCCTGAATCTACAGTACGTTCCTTGAAAAGATCAAACAATGTTAGAGCACCTTGTAATGACCTTGACAGCGATATTCGCCTAGATTGCTTTGGGTCAGCTAGCAAGGTGCTGTCTCATAATGAAGAGCACAATGGTTCTGAGTATGAATCCTTTCCAGGTAGGCGAACATGGGCAAGTAGTTTCATCTCTTTAAGTCTCAGTTTCTTCCTCTGTAAGACGAACATAATACCATTTACTCCCTAAGTCTTCTGTCAAAATTCAACCAAAGAACCCACATCGACTGCTTGGTGGAGTTTCTGACACAGTGCAAATGTATATGATTATTACCCCTGCCTCGAGCATCGAGCGGCCTATAAGGCCACCAAAAGAGCAACACGCGCCTGCTGAACTCCCCAGCACTGGCTGCAGAGACTTGCCTTTCTAGAGACAGGGAAGCTGTCTCCTTCATCCCTGCATTCTCAAACACCTCTCGCAGTTCACTTCATGGGTACATGGGTGACTGAGTTCTCGTGGATTCATAGCCCTCGGATGGAAGCAGGATCTCTGCCCCCTTGATTGTCCCCATATGTGTGATTCACCGGGTACCACTCCTTTAGTGAGTTAATATGAAACTACCCAACTGAAACATTTAAAAACAACAAAAAAGAGAAACATTAATGAATAAGATGATGGGGACAGCTTCCCAACTTCTACCCCTCATGCTTCACTCCTCCGCAAAATGTGCCTCCTCCAGAGCAGTGTATGTGCCTGACATTTAAAATGTACCTTAAGTACCTTCGACAACACTGACTGGCTATTCTGAGCACCCACACAATTATCTGCTGCCTGACACTGGCACTGCTAGACAATGAATACAGCAAACAAACTTTTGTCACTGGGTGGATGATGGCTCAATACTTTTATTCTGACAGTGAGTTATCTCTGGTGATGTAGGCTAAATATATTCATAGCTTTGCTCAGCTTTTCATTCAAGCACTGACTCAACCAACTATTAATTAAAGACAATCCTTGCCTTCAGGGGGCTCTCAGCCTAATGAGGGAAGAGCATGGTGTCATCATTGAAAGGTAGTGCTCTACAGTTAAGAGTAATTTAACTGAATCTCAATTCTATGTCTTGTTGGAAAATTTAAGGAAAATCAGCTTAAGGTCTCAAATTCTGAAGTAAGCACAGATAAAGAGTAGCCAATTCAGCGGCAGATAATAGGAAACAATTCCTGGGAAAAGATACATACCTAGAAAATGTCGAACAGGCCAGGATTAGGAAACAGCAAAGGGGGAAAATTTAACACTACAAGGCATGGTTAGGCAAAGGCAAATAGTTAAGCAGTAATGCAAACTGAGGAAAGGGGCTGCACAAGGGTAGGAAAGCAAAGTGGATATTCTTTTCACAGAAGGTTGGATCTCAGCTAGAAAGTGACAGTGACCCACTGAAGGATTTGAAGCAGCTGACAATGAGAATCACAACAGAACAAGTTCATTTTAACAGGAGTGTGGAAAATGGGTTAAATGAGGCAAGAAAGACAGTGAGATTAAGAGAGGAAGCTGCTACAGTAGCAGGCAGGAAATCTGCAAGTCAAATTGACATAAAGATAAAAGACTTAAAAGAAGCAGCTAGATGTGGTGATACATGCCTGTAATCCCAGCACTCTAGGAGGCTGAGCCGGGAGGATCACAAATTTAAGCTCAGCCTGGGCAACTCGGTGACACAAAATAAAAAAATGATCTGGGGATACAGCTTGGGGCAAAGGTCCTGGGTTCAATCCCCAGTACCACCATGGCAGAAGGAGAGGTTAGAGACAGAGGAGGGAATTCAGAAATCATTTTGGAAGACTAAAAAGTAGATGGGAACCCCTGAGACGCAAGGGAAAAAGAGAAAGAGATAAGATGATCGCACCATTTCAGGCATAAATGAGCACGTCAATGATAAAGTTATTAACCGATAGCAATTATGACAAATGATGTCCTGGAAGAACAGCTAAAGAGTTATATTTTAGTTGTGCTTAATTTTAGAACGAATAGAATAAGAAAATGGCAGTATTCATGGAAGAGTTGAATATATGAGTTCCCAAGACAAGGATTTGAAGACTGTATTGAAGTCATGGTTTGTTTGAGTAGCCAAGTTTCATTAAAATGAACTAAAAATAGTAATAAAATTAAAATAAATCAAAGTCATGAGACATGGCACAGGGGAGGATGTAAACATAAAAATCAATCTCCTAAATGTTGGAGAAAGGGGGACGTCTTGTGCACATAAGCCTAACCCATCCACTTCATGATTCCCTGGAGCTTTGGGGGTTTGTTCAGATGACAATTTGAGCAGCAGCTGGTGTGATGCAGATGGCCAGGTTGAGAGGGCATGAGGCAGCAGTAACTGCTACCCAAGGAGAAGTCCAAAAGTGTGGGTCATCCAGGGGCAAGGTCTTCCCACTTTAAAACAAAAAACACCTACTGGCAAATGCCTAAAGAAAAGCAGTTGGAAGAAGATGGATCACTGCAGACAATTTCTTGAGACCAGGATCAACACTGATTTGGGTTATGTGACACAAAGAGAAAGCAACTGGTTCTACAAAACCATTTTGTTTCTAAAATAATAGCACTGGTTCATAATCTGGTTTACTTCTACCACAGCCCAAAACAGAACTCTCTTCCCAAGACTTCTGGTACTTTTGCTGATATACAATGCTGCCAATGAATATAACAACTACTAAAGCTCTTGTGGTGGTTGATTAATTGATGGTCAACCTGGGTGGGAATGCCGAGCTGGGCTGCATTAGTATGGTTCTGGAGCAAGGTATAAAAGGAGAGTGGGAGGGCAGGATTTTATGCTGATTTCCCTCAGGGCAGCATCTGTTGTTCTCTTCTGAGCTCCCATCTTCCCCAGTGATGGCTGTTGTTCTCTTGGGAGGAGCTCTGGTCCTCACCTAGAGCACTGACTGCTGGCCCTAGTAATAGGCACTCTGGCTGAGAGTTCTGGTCTTGGCCTTTGCTCCTGGGCATTGTCTCCTGGTTCTTGCCAGGGATTCTTATGCTACTAGCATGGCCTTTTAGCCTGCCACACAAGGACCAGCACTCACACTTTCTGGTGCACATCCTTCAGTCTTCTACCGTGGATTCCTTGGCCTCCTGGTGCACAGGACATTGCTGGGGCTCTAGGCCTTCAGCGGGATTCCTACGGGACATTGCCATGGGATCTACGCCCTCAGCTGGATTCTTCGGATCTCTAGCATACAGACGGATCTCTTGTACTCTTCTACAGTTGACTTTAGTAAGTGCTGACAAATATACCATTTTTTCTACTATTCTTAATGATTATTACTTAGCAGTTTTAAATACTTTAAGATCTGGAATGTCCTCCTTTTGTATGCTACATAGCACCTGCAGAGTATATTAAGCAACATTATTAGGGTTAATAGTTTGACTTTTAGCTGATCTTAAATTATAAATTTTTATCATCTCACCACTTGAATGCCAAAAAAAAAAAAAAAAAAAAACCAAAAAACAAAAGCTAAAGTTCTTTTTTTCCATAAATGGAATAATTCTATTTCAATAGGAATGCCAAGTGATAAAAGCGTTAAAAACTCAAGAGTATCTTCAATCTACCCAAAGGAATGTAAGTGTAACAGGCAAATATTTTCTAGCCTTTGAATTTATTTTTATCCACAATTACCTGCCAAATTCTTATCTTCTTTCTTGCATGTTGTTGCCCTTAGCAGAGAGAAACTAAAATGTACCAGGAGTACTAATATGTAATGCTGACATACAAAGCCATTAGGAACTTACCATCTATTTTACCCTTGTCAAAGAAAGGGTAGAGCCTTCGTTTATACCTCTACTTAAAAATGAGACTGATGAAAGTCTAGATTACTTGTCTCTCCAATAGTATATGTGTTCAGAGGAATTTCTTCATTCTTACAGGCTGAAATAAAATATACTCCTCTTCATCTTGCTAAACTTATTTTACTGTAACCAATGTGAAAATTATTTCCAGAATCATAGCCTGTTCTAATACCATGGATCCTGAGATTTCAAAACATTTTCTGTTCTTCCTCATAGGTTGAATAAAAGAATTCTACTTTTCATGTGGAATATGGTATTTTCATGTACTCAATATCTACAAAGATATTGTAATCTAAATATTATAATCCCTTTTCCTGTCTACCTTGAAATCCAGAAAGCTTATACTGGTAATCCTACTGAAATGCTACTGGCATCCCAGTGAGTTAATTCCAATCTACCACCTCCAGTGCAAGTCATGGCAAGAATAAAGACACTAAGACATATTCATAGTTACAGGCAGCCAAGGGGTCCTGAGTCCGGTCCAGGTGAAGACTCACAGAACAAAGGCCTCGATCCAGAACTAATAAATTCACCCAGAATTTATTAACTCGTGAAGAAAGGAGTGGCTTGAGGATGACTGACAGTGAGACTGTAAGCTAAGATTAGCTAGAATGCCAGAAAGCACCTCTGCAACATGCAGAGAGAAGAGAATGCAGAAAAACCAATCTGCATAACTCAGCTGGGGTAGCTTATAAATGTTTAGGAGGCTGTCACTTCAGTTTCTGGTATGTAAACTTTGGTGCCCTGGGAAGTCATAGCCTCTCATCCTGAGGCTCAAACCCAGCTGACATTCCTGGAGCTATGCAGCTCTACCATCCCACTGTGCTCAGCTGTTTATAGGGAGACAGGATGTAAGGCAACAGGAAACTGTTGGTTGGCTTCAAAGACTACAGATCAGGAAGCCAGGCATGGTGGCGCACGCCTTTAATCCCAGCACTCGGGAGGCTGAGGCAGGTGGAGCGTTGTGAGTTCGAGGCCGGCTTGGGCTACAAGGCAAGTACAAGGCTGGCCTGAGCTACACAGTGCAACCCTGCCTCAAAAAACCAGGGCCGGGAGTTTGGCTCAGTGACTTAAGTGCCTGTCTGACAGGTGCGAGGCTGTGAGTTCAATCCCCGGTGCCGCAAAAAAAAAAAAAAAAAAAAAAAAAGATTACAGGTCAGTACCTCAGTCCTATTTACATCACTTAGAGCCAATAGAAGAGAGAAGGAAATCGCTTAGCCAGCTCTATACATATCAGTACACAGAGACAGGGCTTGGTTTAACTAATTCGGAGGTGATTGTTCTGCATTCAAGGAGAGTCAGTCACATGGCCTTCTACACAAAGAGATCACAAATTTATCACCTCTAGTAATTTGCATGTGTATCAGAACCTATCCACAACCAAAGATACCATCTTGTCAAATAGCATGACAATAACAAACTAGGAAAAAAAATCTGTTTTTACTCCATGGAATCTCTTCTAAACATACTAAGCATGTGGAATTCATGATCCCCTATCTAAAACATTTGGGTCAGATGTACTGTGTAATTCAGAATACCTCCAGGTTTATAAAAGTAATTGAGGTCACATATCATATACATTAACCTTCTCAGGCAGTTTGGGTCAGTGTCCAGTCAGGGTTTTTTGTTGCTGTTGTTGTTGTTGTTGTTGTTTTGCAGCAACATGTGATTTTAGATATTTGAGATTTGGGGATGGCAAATCAATAAGATAAAACTTATCACAGGGGTTTTATCATATCCATTATCACAGCCAAACAAGGAGATATTTATCCTTATGTCAGTTATTAAGCCACTGACTATCAGCTCCAAATTCACCCTGTTCTCTGATAATGGGCTAACACTTTGCAAATGCCACTCAGCTCTGCCAACTGCTGCCCTGGGTCTGGGTAGGATTGACAGTGGGAGATGGCACAGCCAAGGAGGGAAAAGGGCACACTCCTGTCCGTGGTTGTTCCCACACTGCATCCTTTCTACCTACTGCTCCTGTGTTAATCAAGCAATGCTTCTTCATCTGGGGAACAGCAGATCCCTGAACCAGTATTTGAATCTAGTTGGCCAGTCTTCCCACACTTGCATAGCAGCCTCACTATGCTCCCACATTTCAGTGCTATGGGGCTGGGCCACTCCTCCTTACAGAGCTGGGTCCCAGGACCACAGGTACTTTCTTATAAGTTCAGCTACAGCAGTGCCCATGGAACAGTGTGTGTGTGCTTCCAGTCTGCTACAATTCTACATCTCTTCCCTGCAGATGCAACAGCTTTGATCCCTTAGGGTTTTCTTCTTGCCTTATCAGTTACCTAGTTATCACCTTCCTACCTAATCACCCTTTATACTAACGTATCTCTGTTTAAATAACTGGTGTCTATCTGGAATCCATCCAACAGAACTCCACTTAATATCTATGTGTAATATCCTATAATAAACATTAGAACACAAATTATGGAATGAAATGTTCTAATAGTAGAGCCAGGGAAAGATAGTGGAGAGCAAATAATTGGCCAGAACCTTACAAGATAAGAAATCAACCCAGCAGAAAATGAGAGAAAGTGACATTCCGGTAGAAAATAGCAATAACAAAGAAAATGCAGGGTCTGCTTGTAAGAAGAGGAGAGGAGAGGAGAGGAGAGGCAAAGCTGGAAGACAGATATTTTGCTGTTGGTAACAAATGTTTCCTACTGATAATAGAGAACTATTAGAAGACTTACACACATCCCTGATTCCAATGGCATAATTTGTAGGGGAAGAACAGGGCAGAAAGAACTTGGAGATCAGACATAAAGCATAATACTAATGCAGTCTTTCCTCTAAAAATTTATATAACTCATCAAGACATTCCAACACGTCATTAAATACTGTATAATTAAATATAAACTGGTTCCCAAATTTTTGAGGCATGTATGCGGGCAGGAAGCAATGTTATTTGCTTAGTGCCCCCCCCATATGTTAACTTTAATTTCTCAACCAAAGCTTCTCATTAAAATAAAAAAAAACCTTTCACCTAGACACAACCATTGTCCCCTATACTCCCACACACTAGTAGTGAAGCTATGACAGTGGAAACAGAAGTGGAGCTAAATTTTGTTCTTATTCTAAAAAGAAAAAAGAAAGAAAGAAAGAAAACAAGTTCCTTGAAAAAATAAACAGTAAACAGAAATAAACTCGGTTTAAGAGAAGTTCCAAAACAATGTAGCCAGTACTGATTTCACATCTCATCATTTCACTGTGGAGTTTACAGTGCTTAAAATTTCAATATAATTATCATTTACTTTTGTCCTTACACTGTTATTTAATCATCTCTTAGGCTAGATCATAAAAAATTACTCTGACAAGGGGAAGTACAACATTTGACACTTTTCTATTATTCTCCTGGAATTTGTTACAATGAAAACTTCTAAAATTTTTATTGACTACTAAGCTTAAAATGAGGTATTTTCAGCTATTCACTTAAAGAAGTCAATAATAAATACTACATGGAACTACAGTATTTTGTTAGAACTGTTGCTGGTATTTTGAGGGTGAATACTACGATTTTATTTTTATATTCCTTGGAAAGGAACATAAGACCTTGCCTACAGTAGACACTAAATAAATATTCGCTGATTTGAGTAAACTAAGAAAGAGAATTGAGGGTCTCCAAAACATTTTGAAACTGTCATTCATTAATTTTGAGCCTGGACAATCAAAATTAATAAAGGCAAACTGGATTTGGCAAAAATGCTTAAATTTTTTAGAATTCATTTTCATATTAAATGAAATATTTTTTAAAAAATCAACTGAGGAAAGCTTAAGATACCTTGGCATACTTCCACAGATTATCTTGATGATGAAAGACATCTGGCTTTTTTGATTATTTATGGAATTCCACCCTAAGGCCCACTTGATATTTTCAAAATATGTTTTGCAATATTTGGACATTCTCTGGGTGGCTGGTTTAATTCCCATTTCCCAAATACTCATCTTATTGGGAAGTTCGATTATTATTTCTTTATGGCTACAGAAGAGTACTAAATTCTAGTAAAGGGTTTTATGAAACAAAATGAGATTTTTAAAAATTATTTCTTTATTTAAAATTGAAATTAAGTTCTCAACCACTCAATTTGTCATGTCTAATTTTTCCAAATATAATATAGATAAGAACTACATATTGCACAGAGCTTTATTTTTCAGAAAGAATACCACATTTAATCAAGGGATAACTGAATAGACTATCTGTTAAAAATTGACAAGTATTATTTCTAACAGTACAAAATGAAGACAGTATAGTGTGCATTCTTTTCTCCAGGAAACGTGTTGTACATAAACAGCAAGGTATGTGTGGTAAACAGGTTAGACATGTTCAGTTTTATTCAGTGAGAAGCAGGAAAGAGGAAGAGAAAATTGATAGGACAGGGACAGAATAACTGAGTAACAGCCATTCCAGAACAAACGTCTGCCTGTAGTCCAAATTCAAATCCCTACACCAAGTGCACTTTTCTGCTGAAAATCTTTTTCCCAACCTTTTACATAGATGATTACATGACAAATTAAGTTATCCAAAAAAAAGACAAAAGAAAAGAAAAAGAAAAAGAATATAAAAGTTAACCAAATATCATACTAGCAAAAATTACAACTTACTTGGATTCCTTTTCTATACTAAGGGGGACAAAAATAAATAGGATTTACATCTACATCATAGCAAAGACAAATTAAATCAGAACTTTTTTCATTTTATACTTCTTATACCATAACATTATTTTAAACATTTACAGAAACTAGCCTGTATTTTTTTAAATGCCTCATTTATATACAAAAAGTAATGAACCAGTTCTAATATAGTCTTAAAATGAAATAAGTATTAAGAAAAGGTATTTCACTAATAAGTCATTTATAAGCACTGAGTTGCAGTACCATCCCATCTTTTAAACCATGACGTGTAACAGGTTACCTTCAAAGAGCACCTGTATCTATGTATGTTTACTTTTCAACATACCAGTTATTTATCTGCAATATCATGGCAACATGCTAGGTTGAAAGTTGGTACTGAAAAGCACTGAATACTTGCAATTTTCTGCATAATGTGCTCTAGTTTTTATAAAATGTTATTCATTTCAATACCTTCAGAAAGAAAAATTATAACAAGCAAACTTAATGCATATAAGGTACCTAAGGAATGTCAAAGCAACCTCAGAAAAAAACCAACAGTATGTGCCAATCACTTTGTGGTAGATATTTATTAAAAGTTTAACCCTGAGTAAAATTCTGTCACATTTATTGAACATTCTGCATGAATGTTATACTTGTTAATAACAGTGATGAATACAGAAAATTATTTTCTACTATATATGCTATATTGTAGAAGTCAAGCTATCAAGTCTTTTTGAAATTTTAGGACTATAATACATATGAAATAGGTTTTAATCTCTCACTTCTTAAAACATGTTAGAAGATGCTTAATTAGTTGATATCTAAACCCAGCTTTACATAAAAATAAGGAAATTCATTTTGTCTCACTACATTCTGTTCATTTTCTCCCAA
>RJWM01004561.1:0-100810 GCA_004363535.1 Dasyprocta punctata | reverse complement strand
TCATGTGTTTTGGGTCCCTAGCAGGACTCTTACATGACATTGCTGTGGGATCCAGGCCCTCAGCTATCCTGGGTCTTAGTGTTGTGGACAGATTCTCCTGCACTTTCTTGTGTATACCTTTGGGTGACTATTATAAAATAATATTACAAACACTGTGTCCTGTAGCAGTTGTTCTCCATGTAACCCCTGACTACAACAAGCCTCATAGCCAATTTCCACTGTTATTAACTTATTACATTAATATAGTAAATTTGTTATATTAATAAGTAATTGTTATATTATTAAGTGTGTATTCATTCACATTTTCATAGTTATTACCTAATACCCTTTTTCCGTCCAGGGTCTCATTCAGAAGAACCATTTTTTATTAACTGGTCATGTCTACTAAGGCTCCTCTTGGCTGTTACAATATTTTTTGCTTACCTTTTCTTAATAATAACTTTGACATTTGGGAGAATAATAGTCAAGTATTTTGTTAAATGGTCCTCTATTGGAATTTATCTGATTTTTTATGGTTAAACTTAGGTTATGTGTTTTGGGACCATAGAAAGTGTTCTCATCTCATTATATCAAGGACATCCACTTTTAAAATCACTAATCATTGTTGACTTTGACCTTGACAGCCTGGTTACGGCAGTGTGAGGGTAAATGTAAAGTTATTCTTTTTATTTTCCATTTTTCTCCTTTTCAGAAGAAAATAGCTGCGCCATTATGTTTCACCTGCTTCAAGACAAAGTATACGCACGGATTATTTTAAATTCTGAATGGTGAATTGCTGTTTATTCCCTTATCAATTTATTTAATCATCTATTTATATAAACATGAACTCATTTGTATTTATTTTATACTTTGAAGTTTAATCCAATACTACTCTGCTGACTTACTGCATTGCTTTGGTTATTTGTGGCACTTTCTATTGCCTCCTATTTCCTTTTTAACCCTTCTATCAGTGTATTTTTAAAAACGTTTTCTCCAAGCACTTTATTCCTGCTTTGCAATGCCAGCTGCTTCATACTCTTAGTATATATTTCCTTCCTCTCTCTTGAATCAGCTGTTTCACTGAGGAAGCCTGGCTGCTTGTACTGTGGAAGGTTAACAGCAGCCGAAATCAGGGAGTCAGCCATGCTTTTTGCTGTTCATGTGTCCTTCCTTCTATACTCTTATAGTTGATAGGTAGGGAAACATCTCTATCTATATCTCTATCTATTACCCCACACACGTATCAGTACATGTTTATATATGCATACTAACACCATTAACACGCATATCAGTACATGTTTACATGTATATACTAGTACCACCCACACACATATCAGTATGTTTCTATACGTAGACATCTGTATCCATAGTAATCTAAAAATTAGTTCATAGTGATAGCTCCAATTCTGTTTCATTACAACTTGTGTCTTAGAGTCTATCCTTGCTTATCTGTAATTTCTGTCTACAACAGTGAAAATCCTGTCTGCCACCATGATCATTCCTTTCTTAATTGCCCATTTGCAGTATAGATGCATAAAAGCATCAGAGTTGTTAATGCCTAAGCACATGAGGTGCAATGTTATCCACTGGAGTACAGTAGTTATATCCAATCTTTTATTTTAATTTTACAGATTTCTCTTTTCAAGTTTACTTATTTAGCAATCTTTTCCATACCTTATAGGGAGATCATTCCATATTTGTAATACAGTGTTATATTTTTCACATCCTTCACTCCAGTCTCAACCTCCACCAATTTCCTAATTTTTTAAAAAATTTTCATACATATACTTTACTCTTTGTATAGTAAATTCCAATGAGTCTTCACAAATCCATATGCTGTGTGGCATACACAATAGTTTTGCCAGTCTAAGAATTTCTTGGTGCTTCCAACACTACCTCCCCATTTTTCCAAACCCTGGAAACTACCAATTATTGTTATTAGCTCTGCTTTTTTGTCTTTTCCTAAATGTCAGATAATTGGTGTAATTTAGATTGTAATGTTTCCAGTCTGGCTTATTTATCTTAGTAAATTTCTAAAAGTATATTTCAAAAGTTCTTGCCAAAAAGAAAAGATAATTATTTGGAGATGATGGATAATTTAATTAGCCTGATATGATCACACCAAGATGTATTTGTGGACTTTTATTTGTGAGTTAAAAATAAAATATTTTTTAAAAGCCATGTGCTTTAAACAATTAATTGATTTGTCAATTTTTGGATTGATACCTATTTTGGTCACTACACGATATTTCACTGTATATATGTAGGATTTTGTTTATCCATTAATTTATTAAAGGACATCTTACAGGCTTTCAAATCTTTTGAATTTTAAATTTTTTCTCACCTTGTTTTCCATGTGAACTGCTACATTTGCTTTATCTCCTTTCATGTGTGTAGGAGTCTTTAAATATTATTCAGGTCTCAATTTAAATGCCACGTCTTTACAGATGCTTTTCTTTGTCTGCCCTAATTCTGGAATTCAGTGTAATTCTTTTTCATGATTTATTTTATAAAGACTTAGTAAGATTGAACACTGTTGACACTATGTATTGTTGGCTTACTTTGCTATTTCTTCTCCACATGAATTTGACCTTTTTTTTAAAACGCTATATTTCTAGCACTTACTGGTTTCTGACACCTACTAAGTTTACAATATAGGCTTACTAAATTAATTTAATGGTAAATGAGCACAATGTCTCTTTGTAATAAATGTGAATAGATATTTATATTTTACCTCTAGAAACTGACATTTAAGCAAAGCTGAGAAATGCTGAAATTTATGTGTAACATGACTTTTAAATTTACTTATTTTTATTTTTTAAATTTAAACTTGGATATTCTGAGTTGACGGTTCATGCTTATTTTCTTCCCTCACAGTCAATACACACTGAGTAGCAGTCCAAGTAAAGATGTTGCATATAGGAAAAAATAGGTATCATCCAACTCAAAAGAAAAATAACTTAGAAAACTGTTTCCTATAAAACATGTAGTTAAATTACAACACACAAGGAGGTGGAAATGGTCTCATCAGAATCTGATAGAACTTGATAAACTGTTCTAAGATTTCCATTATTCTTAACTACAAATGATGTGTAGTTATAGCTTCATGGTCAAAGTTAAACCATCTTTGAAGATACCGGAGCCTAAAGGATGTGTATTTTTCTCATGGAAGCTGCACTAAATATTCATTAGCCTGTCTCTGACACATGCAGGTAATAGAATCCCAGTGATTTTCAAATATTTAGTCTTTTCTCACAAAAGAAACTTGATTCAGAGAACTGTATTTTTGAAATTTTGTCCTTCATGAAATAGTTTGAAAATCTTTTCTATCATTATTTAAATCCATTTTAAACACTGAAATTACACCTATGATTATAATATCCTTGAGTTACAAAATTGTACTGTTGCTATCATTACCATTACTATCCAGTCTTTCAACAATAGTCACTGCATAGAACATTCAAAATCATCAATAATTCAGGAATGTGTGATAAAAAAGGATACATTTTCCTATTTTCTGATGTCCTCTTAAATTCCTTTCTGAGTACTCTAGGTTTCATTACAGAGATTTTTACTTCCTCAGATTAATTTCTAAGTATTTAATTTTTCTCACTGACATTGTGAATAGTATTTTTCCCAATTTCTTTCTCAATGAGTTCAGTACTAAAATTCATATGGAACCAGAAGAGACCATGGTCAAAGTTAAACCATCTTTGAAGATACCAGAGCCTAAAGGATGTGTATTTTTCTCATGGAAGCTGCACTAAATATTCATTAGCCTGTCTCTGACACATGCAACATCTTTACTTGGACTGCTACTCAGTGTGTATTGACTGTGAGGGACCTAGCATAGCCAATCCTAGGTAACAAGAGAAAGCAGGAAGCATCATAACTCTTCATTTGAAGCTATATTACAAAGCTACAATAATAAAAACAACATGGTTCTGGCACAAAAACAGACATGAGGATTGGTGAAACAAAATACAGGATGCAGAACTAACCCCAACCACATTCAACTATTTGAATTTTGACAAACATCCAAACACATACACTGGAGGAAACATAAACTTTTTAATAAATGGTGTTGGGAAAAAAAAAACTACATGAAGAAGACTGAATCTACACCCATGTACAATCATGTACTAAACTAAAATAAAAATGGATTAAAAAACTAAACAGCAAAACAGAAACACAACCTGCTGGAAAATAAAATGGATAGAACTCTTAAAGTTATGGATATATGCAGGGACATTTTGAACAGAATTTCAGCTGCATGAGAGATAACACTGAGAATTAAAAAATAGGATCATGTCCAACTAAAAAACTACTGGACAGCAGTAAAACAACCTAGTGTGGAAAGACAACCTGCAGATTTCAACCCAAAATTTTCCAGCTATTGCTCAGATTGAGGGCTAATATCTATAGATATAAAGAAAATAAAAAATCAGATCTCCTCATCATAAAACAATCAATAAAAAATTGGAAAGTGAAATGAAGTGTAAATACCCAATAAATACATGAAGAAATGGTCAAAATCACAGGCTGTTAGAGAAATGAAAATCAGAACAACACTTAGAATCCAACTTACCCTAGAAATAATGCCCATTATTAGGAAACCACATAATAACAAATGCTGTGCAGGCCTCTTGGAAAAAGGAAGCCTTTTATATTGTTGATGGGAATGGAAATCAGTGCAACTACTATGGATATCTCTATGGAATTTTCTAAAAAATTACAGGTATGCCTCTTTTAGTCATCTCCCTTGTTATAGTTTATATCTGTATGTACTCAAAAAGCCTCACACACTCATAAGTAGGTTTTCAGGAGGTGACTGGATCATTTGGGTTTGATATTCATCAGTGGATTACATGGTCTACCAATGGGTTTATAGCTAAATGTGGTGTTGGGTGGTGAAGGCTGCTTAGAGGAGGAAGATCATTTGGGGTGCAGCCTGGAAGAGGGTATCTCCCTCCCTGATCCCTTGATCATTCTCTGCTTCCTGCCTGCAATACCATGAGCTGTTTCTCTTCTGCCATGCCCCACTGCCATGTCACCTGCCTCCAAGCCAGCTGACAACAGACTGAAAGCTCCTCAAAATGCGAGCAAAAGTTAACCTTTCCTCTTTAGAGTTCTAGGTGTTGGGTACTGTGTCTGATTGATGAGAAAGTAACTACCTTAAGATATTCCTGAAGAGTTAAAGACATAATATTACCGTAATACCAGCATACCCATGTTTATAGAAGTACAATTCATAGTAGGTAAATCTTGGAAGCAGCCTATGTGTCTGCTAACAGATGAATAGATGAAGAAAATGTGGCATTTATGCACAATGGAGTACTACTCTGCCATAAAGAAATATAAATGAGTCATTTGTAGGAAAATGGATGCACCTTGAGATTGTAATGCTAAATAAGATAAATCATACATGTAAGATAAATCATACATCATATACTAAATAAGATACATCATATATGTATCGCATGGCATCTCTTATATGAGAAATCCAAAGTATAGATAAAGAATGAAATAGAAGATTGATAATAAGAAATAGGAAGATAAATCTTTCTCAAGTGAGAAGGAAGTGAAAAATGGAGGGAAGGGAAAAGGAAGAGGAGGAAAACGGGGTGAAAAAGGAATGAAAATGTGTTATGCACATTCATCAACTCCACACAAGGAATGTCAATGTTATTACATATTGTAAACATGTATAAGTTTAGAAAATTAAAAAGCAGCTCTTCTGAATTTGCAAAAAAATTGAATTACTCACTGAAGTTGCTAATTTAATATTCAGTCACTTTTCTGCATTTGGAATAGCTCAGTCACAGAGAACTAAACTGGTCATTTTTTTCAATGAGATTTGACAAAATTAAGAAAAGCAACAAAGGGCCATAGTACATCAGATCTATTTATCTTAATTGTAGAACAATATGGGGCAATAAGGTTTTGTTTAATAATTGATTATGATTTCTGTCATTCAGTATTTTTTACTACAGACGTAGAAAAAGTTTCCATTGTAGCATACAGTGAATTTTAGTAGTTTGTCTTGTTTTTTAAACCATGAAATTATAGAACAACAAACAACATTGTTACCATCCCTTCAGGTCTTTTCCCTCCTTATCATACTCAATTTCTTTGAAATAAATAAGAATAATAGTACATCCTGTGAAACATGGATGAAATGAAAATATACTCTGTAAGCAAAATAATTCCCTTGTAATTATCTGAGCTTAATTTGAGTGCAGTGGATGGTTTAGACTCTTGAATGAGATCTTCTTTTTAACAAAAAAGAGCAATCAGATGTGGGCTTCTTAATTTTATTTTCAGTTTTTTGTTTGTATTAGTACATGTTTACATTAGATAATGATCACATTCCTTGTGAGGCGTTGATACATGTACATAACACATCTCAATTCTTTTTTCATCTTCTTCAGTTTCCTCTCCCTTTCTTCCACCTCTTGATCCCTTTCACATTTAAAAAAATGTTTGTTTCTCTACTTCCTATAATCTATCTTTATTTCATTTTGGATTGCTATTTTGGGTTTCTCTTATAAAAGAAATCACTTGATACATAAACTTGTGTGTTTAATTTATTTCATAAATCATTATGTTGTAAAGTGCATCTATTTTACTACAAATGAATCCAATTTACCCTTCTTCATGGCAGGATAGAATGCCATTGTCTATAAATACCATATTTTCTCTGTTCATTCATCCACTGATCCGTTGAACATATACTCCACTTCCAAGATTTAACTATTATGATCTGTGGTTCTGTAAATATTAGTACATATGTAACTCTGTAATATGATGTGTTTAACTCTCTTAGAAGATGTGAATGATAAATATCTGGATCAAACAAATCACTGTCTGTTGCCTGACTTTGAGGTTACCTCTGTATGATTCAAGTAATATATCAAAGACTGTTATTTGTAATGCTTGCTGATTTAAGTACAAATTTAAATGCATTAGACAAATGCTTTAATTTTATATAATCACACTATGTGTAAATATTGCTGTTAATATTTTGATAAATACTATTCTGTGACACATTTGATACGTATATATTATTTATATTTACATTTACAAGTGTCTACAAAATAAGATAATATAAATACAGCCCATAAAATTGCCATCTTTGTATATGCAAATAAATCTGTGAAGATGATACTATTTTAATTTGATTAATATTTATAAACAGCTACTTAGATTTTGTCCCATTTGCACTACTTCAAACAATAAATGTATCATATAAATGTATCATTTTCCTTATAAATGTATCACTTTCCATAGCATTATTTTTAATATATTTCATTATGTGCGGAGTCAACATTGAGCTTTAAAATTCTCAAAATATCTATTAAACAGTATAGAAGAAACTTCTTTTTGATGAACTAACAGAGAATTAGTAGTGTAGTTATTTATCTTGCATACTTACACACACATACAGTTATATGTGTATACCTACATACATATAATCTTATGCTTTCTTCCATTTCTCCTTTCCCCTATCTCAGCTGTTCCTTAATTTTGAGCACTTTCTCTGCCTTTTGTTCTTAATTATCTTTCTTCAGGTCAATGTGTTTAGCCCCTTTATTAATGATAAGGTGGCCGAGTATGCTGGAGTTGTTTCTGCATCTTCTAATCAGCTGCAATGATCCTCAGATATGTTTTATTGCCAGTACAATGTTGCTTTTATCACAGTAGCTCTGCAGTATAATTTTAAGTCAGTGATTGTGATATACCTTGCCTTGCCTTTGTTTCCCAGAGCTATTTTTTTTTCTATTCTAGTTGTCTTATGGTTCCAGATAAATTTTAGAAACATTTTCTCTAGTTCTGTGAGTCATGTTACTGATGTTTTGACTGGGATTGTGTTAAATCTGTGTAACAATTTTTGGACCATGGCCATTTTCACTATGTTGCTTCTTCTTATTCAAGACCAAAGGATATCTTTCCATTTTCTGATATCCTCTTTGATCTCTTTTCTGAGAGTACTATAGTTTTCAGTGTAAAGAACTTGTTCCATTGCATTGATCATTATTTCATTTTTGACACTACTGTGAAAGGTGTTATTTCCCTAATTTCTCGGTTAGCGAATTTTTTTTGTGAACAAAAATGGTATTGATTTTGAGTGTTCATGAAATTCATGCCCATCAAATCAGCTCTAAAAAATATTCTGAAGGATATTTTAGAAAGCTAAAATGAAGAACGCAATGCCAAGAATATTGATAGAAAGAAGCCAGGCAGAGCAATTAAATAAAAAGAAGACAAAGAGAGGGAACCATCAGCAGGAAAATAATATGACAAGAAAAATTCAATACATATTATTTATAACCATCAACATAAATGATCTCAATTTATCGACAAAGTAAACAAACAGAATGCATTAAGAAGCAATATCCAGCAATATGCTACATACAGGAAGCATATTTAACTCAAAAAGAAATTCACAGACTGAAAGGCAACAGATGGAAAACAGTACTCCATGTGACAGAAACTCAGAAAAAAGTAATGGTAGCTATTCTATTTTTAGACAATGTGAACTTCAAGCCAAGAGAAATCAAATGAGACACAGTGGGTCACTACATACTTGTTAAGGGTAAACTCCAAGAGGAAGAGATAACAATCATAAACACATATGCACCAAATTCCCATATACCCAACTATATAAAGCACATAAGCAGTAACACAACTGTAATGGGGGAACTTAGCACTCCACTGTCACAAAAAGACAGATGAAATAGACAAAAAATTAACAAAGAACTATCAGAACTGAACCAAACCTGTGAATAAAAAAACTCAGGGTATGTCTACAATGCTCCATCCAACACCATCAGGATATATATGCTTCTCAACTGCAAAGGATGTTCTCCAAAACAGACCATATGCAAGCCCATAAGACATTCTTAAATAAATACAGAGGAATTGAAATTAATTCATTGCCTATTAGCAGACCATAGTGCAATGAAATTGAAAATCAATAGCAAAAGAAATCACAAAAATTCTATAAACAAATGGAAATTAAATAATACCCTCCTGAACAACTAATGGGTCAAATGTTAAATTAAAGAAGAATTAAATAGTGTCTACAATTAAATGATAATGCCAGTACAACATAAGGAACTTATGAGATGCAGTTGAAAGTAGTCCTAAGAGGGAAATTCTTAGCAGTGAATTCTCACATCCAGAAAACAGAACTAGCTCAAATAAACAACCTAACATTGAACCCTAAACTTCTAGTAAAAGAAGAAAAAGCCAAGCCCAAAGTTCATATGTGGGAGGAAAGTATAAAAATCAGAAGAAAAATTAATTCAATGGAAAATAACAAACAATACAAAGAATCAATAAATAAAATATCTAGGTCTTTGAAAGATTAAAGCTATTTGAAAAACATTCGACCTTATCAAGAAAAGGAAAATAAGACTTAAATTTATGCAATTAGGGTGAAAAAATCATTTCATTGAAAATCAAAATGAATCCTATTGAAATCCAGAAGATCGTCAATACCTACTTTGAGAACCTGTATTCTAATAAGGTGGAAAACACAGAAGTAATAGACAGCTTTTTAGATACATATGAATTACCAAAGCTGAATCAAGATACAAAAATTATAAATAACCCAATAATAATAAAATTGAAAATGTAATAAAAACTTACCAAGAAAGAAAAGCCTATGTTCTGATGGATTCACTGCTCAATTCTATAAAATATTTAGAGATCTAATGCTATTGCTTCTCAAACTCTTTAATGAAACTGAAGGGGAAGCAATACTCCCAAAGTCATTCCTGGAAGCAAGTATTACCCTGGAACCAATACCAGAGAATGATCCAACCACAAGAGAAATACGGGCCAACCTGGCTAATGAAAACCAGTGAAAAAATTCTCAGTAAGATATTGACAAACAATGCAGAAATTAATCAAGGTGGTTATACACTTTGACCAAGAAGGAGTTATCCCAGGGATGCAGTGATGTTTCAGCATATGCAAATCAATAAATGTAATATGCTGTGTTAACAGGGCCAAAGACAAAAATCGGGAGATGTAGAAAAAGCATTTAACAAAGTCCAACACCCATTCAAGACAAAATGCCTAAAGAAAATTGGATTAGAAGGTCTTTATCTCAATCTGATTAAAGCCACCTATGACAAACAAACAGCAAACATCATACTAAATGGACAAAAGCTGGAAGGTTTCACTCTAAAATTAGGAACAAGACAAGGTTGTCCACCATCATCATTCCTATTCAGTATAATTCTGGAAACATTAGCCAGAGCAATTAGACAAGAGAAAGAAATAAAAGAAATAGAGATAGAAAAGGAATAAGTAAAATAATCGTTATTAGCAGAAGACTTTGTAGTCTACATAGTACACCGCAAAAACTCCATCAACAGACTTTAAATTTAACAAGCAAATTTAGTAGCATAGCTGGCTACAACATCAACACTGAAAAATCAATGGCTTTCCTATTCCTATACACGACAAACTCACTGGAACACAAATTAGGGAAACTATGCCTTTCACAAGAGCATTAAAAAAAAAAAAGAAAAAATTTGGAGAGAAATATTTAGGAATCAATCCAACAGAGGAAGATTTTTGAGCATACCTTTATTTTTTATTTATTTATTTATTTATTATTTTGGACAAAGATGTTTCTCATTTGAGATGTCATTCAAGATTTTTTCCTAGTATTTTTTATTGTATGGTCCAACCTGGAATTTTTTTTATCATTTTTAAGTATCCTTTTCTAGTAAAAGAAATCATTTTAATATCTCATATATAATGAATACATTTTTTTACTTTTGTTTTTTGTACCAGAAATTGAACTCACAACCTCGCGCCTGCGAGGCAGGCGCTTAAGCCACTAAGCTAAATCCCCGACTATGAATACATTTTTAAGGTCTACTTACGATAATTATACCATAAATCCTTTTAATTTAGTATTCTGTGAATATTATAACTTTATTTTTTCATTTTATGTAAGGTATATATTGATATATAAAGTATTTTAAATAAGGTAGACACATTTATGTTTGCTTTCTTTCATCATCAGTGTTATGTGTAACTTGTGTCTAATATATTTTTTTACTGCAAGCTCTAAAATGTATCCCTATGTATTTTTACTAAGAAACTTCACATTTACTTCTGGTAGTTAAACCCTTCACCCACCTTGACTTGGATTAGCTTGAATCATGGGGCACAATTACCTGTTGGTTTCTACTACCTTTGCCCTACAAGAATAATCCCTCCTTCCCTTCAGTAGTCTGCCATCAGTACTAAAAAACATTCAAAATGATTGAGATGGCAAATTTTATATTGAGGACTTCACCATAATTAAAAAGAAGCTTACAAAATAACACAAATACCATGCATATATTTGCTTTTACAGAAAACTTACATATATGTGCATGCATTTGTAAAACAATATTAATTCTAAATATCAGTGAAAAATATATCCCAAGAGAAATGTTAGTTTACTAGTAAGTGAATTTTCATACTATACAATTATTTTGACTTTTTTTTTTTTAACAAGGTCTCAATATGTGGTTTAGGCTGGACTTGAACTCCCTGTGTAGCCCAGGCTGGCCTTAAACTCATGGAAATCCTCCTGCCTCAGCTTGCCAAATGTTGGGATTATAAGCATAAGCCACCAGGCTTTTGTATTATATAATTGAAAAGTTCATATTCTTATGACTGCATTGTATTTTAAATTTAAAAGAATGGAAAATGGGAAACAAAATGATTACAAAGACATAAAATACACAAGTGGTTAGTAGTTCCTATACAAAATGATAGCTTTATAAAATTTCATAGAGGCCCTCTCTTTGGCCTCTAATTTAAAATCTTTTTTTTTTTTTTTTGTACCAGGAATTGAATTCATGACCTTGCACTTGCCAGGCAGGCACTTACACTGCTGAGCTAAATTCCCATCCCTCTAACTTAAATTCTTGACTTTGTAAATTATACACAGTTGTAAGTGTAGATGTCTGATTCACACCTGAACTTAGAATTGAAATCACCTTAAGTAGTGAGTGTGGGGACAGGAAGCTAAGAAATGTGAATATAAAGGTGATATGGGCAGCCAAGATTCCAAACCACTATCTCAGATATCCTTTAAATGTTTTGCCCCTTATCTTGCAAGTTTGATGTTCTCTTTTGTAGCATTGCTTTGGAGCATTTCATTAGGAGGTAAGGAGAATCCTGTAAGTTACATTCCCGTCTGTTGCTATGTCTAGTTTTCTCCTACACAACTACCCAGCTATGTAGAAGCTGTTCTCCAAGATAGAATGATATCACTTTCTTTTCTTCTCAAGTAACTTTACTGTTCCCAATTTCATCATTCTCTTTCACACCAACCGCCAACTTCATTTTGTGTCCTATCTTCTAATTTTTACATTAACACTGTGTATTAGTTCCCCAAAACACTGTTAATTTCATGAAGCCTATCCTAGTAGTTCGTTCTTTGCTGAGAAAGAAAATTCACAGACATGGCTAACATTCCTTGTTAAGTATAATTTATCCAAAAAGCTTATTATAACCCTTCTGAATGATTTTCTTCCATCAATTTCAACATAATCTCAGTATATTATTTTCTTTATGGTTTGTATTCCCCAGAATAACTCATTCTGCAATTGAAATAACTATGTTAAGGGGATGCAATCCAGGAGCAGAATTTAAAATTCATCCAAGGTATGAGTATATTGCTCATTTTAGCAGACTTTATGTAATCCACAAAGGCTATGTAATAGCCAGGTATACCTATCTACATGAACTGCTAGAGCCAGATAGAAAAGAAAAATAGAATATAGTATTTAAAATTTTTGGAGAATTTGCCATTTACCTTGCCCTATTTTAAGTGATGAATTTAGAGTTAAAGTGATCTAGGTTTTACTATTTGCTACCTATGTGACTTACAGTCAATTTCTACCTTTTTATTTCTAAAAGGAAGATAGATGAATACTTGCCTAGCAGAATTCTCAAGATGGTTGAAAACATGATGTGTTTAAATGGTTTACCACTCTGTACCAACTAAACTTTTGCTGGGATTTTAATAACTTGTCAGACTGGCCTTGGTATGTTTTTTGGTATTTTGGTTTTTGATTCAAAATACCTAACTGGTTTACTTCACTTTGGTCAAAGGCTATATTAATGGCTTTTAGCTTTCACACCACTTGAAGGTAATTAGATGTTAACTTTGATTTCTTTCCTTCTCCCACTGTCTATATATTCCTCCCTAACTTTGAATTTATAATGCCTGACACCAAGGTGATGAAATTTCCATTTCAAAATGGAAAAAGCCATACGATTTGCAAAGTGACTTAAAAGAGTGTTCAATTTCATTATGCAGTGTCAGGCACAATAGAATTACTGCTCCTTACCATGTGTTTTTGATGAATGGTATCTTTCACATTTCCACATTATATTTAGATTATCTTCTAACCACCTTTCTTATTAAAAACTAAATGGCTATATATAATAAGTAAATTAGGTAGATGTCAGGCATGTACATGAATACAATTAGTTAGTTTATTTTTCATTACAACAATAGCTAGAGAGAGCTGATCAAAGAAGATGACCTTAATTCTATTGTGTTTACTGTTGCTGCCAGAGTGGATTGTATATATGGGCACTTTCATTGTGTGAACCAAAAGGTGCTTTGCAGTTGAAAAGAATAGCTCCTCCTGCTTGGCCTTTAAAGCCACTATGAGAATAAAATCTACTTTTGAGGAGAAGGTGTCATGTAAAGAGGAAGAAATGTAATGAAGGAAAATATTTCCATAACATGTGAACCAAACTATGTCGACATTTTTAATTGCAATATTTTAGCGGAAAGTTAGTTTGCAAGACTAAGAGGTATATTTGCAGTGGAAATAGGGAGAACTGTGTCAGTCATTTCCAGTTGCTGTGACCAAATACCTGCCACCTCCAACTTAAAGGAGGAGAGGTATATTTTGGCACACAGTTTCAGTGCATGGGTAGCTTCAAGATAGAAATGGCATAGTGTAAATGCATAGCAGAGGAAAGCTGTTCAACCCACCATAGCCAGGAAGCAGAGGAAGTAAAGAGGCAGTGGGGACAAAGATACACACTTCCAGGTCACGCTCCCAGTGATCCAGTTCCAAACAGGTACCACTTCCTGATAGCACACTGAGTTACAGAATTCATCAGTGGAAGAATTCCCCGATGAATATAGTGCCTCCATGATCCAATAACCTTCCAAACACAAAAATTTGGGCACAATGGATGCAGGTGAAGGAGATGTGGAAGGTGGGAAAGATTCTAGTTACTGTCTCCATGTCAGCATGTATAATGAATAGAATGGCGAAGTAACTCAGCTGGAAAGATATATTTATTGATATTCTTTTCCTTTCAATGAAAATTCTCTAATTTCTCTATGGCCTTCATTGATCTCATAACCATGTGTTTTGTGGGTATCACCTGGCAACTCAAGTTTGGGACACCTGAGATGTTTATTTTTTATAAATCAGATAGCTACTTCCAGAATGACGTGGATAGTTGTTTTAGAATTGATGGAAGTTGTTCTCTGTAGCTTCTGTCACTTCTCGTGTGAGGCA
This sequence comes from Dasyprocta punctata, assembly GCA_004363535.1. NCBI lineage: Eukaryota > Metazoa > Chordata > Mammalia > Rodentia > Dasyproctidae > Dasyprocta > Dasyprocta punctata. The sequence continues at coordinate 86,261 of RJWM01004561.1, read as the reverse complement.
AGCTAGGGCAACTATGCTGATTTTATTTGATTATTTAGCATAATTGTTTGTGAGGATACAGCTAGGATCCTAAAAGCAGGTCTCAGGTTCTTATTGGTTTAGAACATCTATAGCATAACTGGACAGTAAGTAACACACAGGTACAATCCTATCAGTGATTGTTGCTAAATGTATCTTTGTTAAGTAAATAGATGAGTAATGCAATACCACTGCTACTCAATTCAGTGGATAGTGTGGTGCATTGGAATAATGACATCATTCTATTGTTCTTGATATACTTTGGAGAAATTTATTGAAGTAAGACACAGTAGCCATTTGTCCCATGCCCTACATTCTGAAGTTTCAAGTAGTGCTTCTAACAAAAAAAAAAAAAAAAAATAGAAAAACAAAGTTCTCCGAAACCATTGTCCTCTTGAGTGACACTTTACCTTTGGAGGTTTGTAACTTTGGGTTCATAGCCATCGTCTTCCTAAGGCTAACTCTTAAGTATATTCAGCTTTTTACACTTCAAAGTACTAAGACACATATTTGGATAGATACCAAAAACTCTGCGAGAATAGTCATAAAAATCAATTGGGACAATGATATTTAAAAGATCAGAATTTTAAAAAAGAAAAGATAAAGGTAATATTTAGATATTTGGTTATATAAGGCCTAGGGTGGAGTTGGGGGACCTTTTTGTCAGAGAGATCAGGTTTTTATCAATCATTCAAAAACAAATAAAAGTAATAGATTTAAATGGAATAATTATTGCACACTAAGACAAACAGATCAAAAAGCTATGCTGACAGCTTTGTATCTGGAATGATCCCAAAGTCATGAATCATGATACATTGCATGTATCATGAATGGCAATTATAACTAATAGAAAATGGCAACATAAGAGCTATGTGTTTGCTGATGTTACAAACATGCATTGTGAAGGATGAATATGTAATGTTAACAAAAAGATGACACAGTTCCGGGGCAATGGGCTTAAAATGGCATAAAAAGAATAATGCAGGGAGGCCAAGTTTGCCTTTCTGTAAAGCTTTGACCTGTGCGTCCCTCCTCAGGCAAACAACAATATTACAGGTGATACCGCCTGCAGACATGAGAAATGTGTTCTGTGATGAATTGGTAGCAGAGCTGCCGCGATCCTAACATTTTTACTTCTACCTTTTGTGTTCAGTTGCACAACCGGAGGACAAGGATTCAGCTTTTTATCTGGATATGTATTGGGCTTTGCTATGTGAAATGTCTTCATTATTCTCAAATAACCTTTCCCTTGAATACAGAAACTGTTACCCTCGACAAAACATACCAGTCCAAAGAGATCAATATTCAGTCTCGTTTCCAGATGTTGCAAAAATATGAGTAAATTCCCAGAAAGCTTTAGACTGATTTCATGGTGAGATGTAAAAGGAATATTTTTTCATTTCTCACACCATCCAAGAGTCTGTTAAGGCTGTGAAACATGAGGTTAGGTATTTCTTGCACAGTAGTTTTTATCTTGTGGCCTGCCATGTACTTGTTGCTGTTATTCAGGGTGATGAAGAAGCCTTACTTAACCAGCTATCTTTGTCCGTTGAAACTGCTAATACCTGGTAGTGAATTTTATACCACTTGCATGGTATTTCTGTGTGTTTTTACAAAATGTTACAAGCCTGTAAATTAGATGATAAATAGAGATTGTGATAGAATTTATCTGTTATTCATCTCTAATTAATTTAACAAAATACTGGGCAATCCCATAAACAGAGTTGCTATACTGTCCTTTTGTCCAATTACTTTATGCCAAACATACCAGTTAGTGCCAACAATAACCTCAGAATTCATCTAGTTGACATGTTTCTGAGATTTGGAGTTCTAAATTACTCTTAGTCTCTTATACAGCAGTGTTAAATTTAAGTACAGATTAAGAATAATCTGTAGTTATACTTGAAACCAAATTACCAAGTGAAATACTATTTCTATGAAACTAAATCTTATCTCCTAGTCTTTATTTTGAAGTAAGGAAGTGGAAAGAAAGGAGACAATGTGTATTTATTCCATATATACGATTAATAAAACATTATGTTAATCGTGACCCTTGTATGTCCATTCTAATTCTTAGAATGTCACTGCAAGTTGTGTATGTCTATCATGAATTTTTTAATATTTTTAAAAAGTATAGGATTGGAGGTCCCATTTGACCCAGCTATTCTCCTTCTGAATATCTTCCTGAAAGAACTAAAAATATCTCATCACAGTGATATATGTTCATCTATGTTCATTGCTACCCAATTCATAATTGCTAGATCGTGGAAGCAGCCTAAATGCCCCTCAACTGAGGAATGGATAAAAAAGTTGTGATATTTTTATGTAATGGAATACTACTTAGCTATAAAGAACAACAAACTAGACAGTTTCACCCTCAAATGGATGAATGCTGAGGGTATACTTCTCAGTGAACTGAGTAAGTCACATATATGTGACTATCGTATTGTTGCACTGGTGTGATGAACTGGAAAAAACCTATGTATATATAAAAATTAGTTTGGACAGTTAGAGAAAAAGAAAAAACAGAATGTTTATTATTTGATATTTGGATTCAATTTTGCTTTTTGAATTACATTTTTTTGTTACTGCTTGAAAAAAATAGGTCTTGAAATCTTTTAAAAAAAGACAATTTAGTGTATTGGCAATGAATTTGTTTATTCAGTTATGCATTGAATAATCTAAATTTCCCTCTGAATCTTATGTAGGTGCATGATTAAATTTTGATAAACTATTTTCTTATTTATTTCACATTCTTAAAATTTTTCTGTTCAGATATTTTATTTGGACTACAATATTATAAATGTGTTCTTTTATGTCCCAGTATATTATAATTCTGCCTTCTGTTTCTGATTCTTTGCTAAAATTCATTGTAATCTGCCAGTTTGCATTGTTAACTTTCTGTTTCATTAAATTTCTTAGTGCGTGTTATAAAAAATTTTTAAAAATAATAAAAAAATAAAAATACATAAAATAAATAAAAAAATAAAAGAGTAAAATCAATATCCTACAATTAATAAACACCCAAAAATTTATTAGTAGAGTTCTGTTACTCAAATTTTCAAATAAGGAAAGCAGAAAACAAAAAAGTAAAATCAATGTCCCACAATTAATGAAGACCCACAAATTTATTAGTAGAGTTCTGTTAGTCAAATTTTCAAATAAAGAAAACAGAAAAATTGACACTCGAGCAACTGCCTTTGATTTTATTTATTTATTTATTTATTTATTTATTTATTTTGGTACCAGGGATCAAACTCACAACCTTGCAAATGCCAGGCAGGCACTTAGGCTGCTGAGCTAAATCCCCAGCCCTGTTTTTCAAGACAGGGTCTCACTATGCAGTTCAGTCTGGCCTTGAGCTCACTTTATAGCCCAGGCTGGTCTCAAACTCACAGTGATCCTCCTGCCTCAGCTTCCCGAGTGTTGGGATTAAAGGCGTGCACCACCATGCCCGTATGCCTTTGACTTTATTAAAATCAATAGATTTGTTAGTGCTATGCAGAACCATTTCTTCTTTTTTTTCCCCAGGACTCCTTTCATATGTGTTAAAGTGTCACTTCTGAACACTGACAGAGATGTATGCACTAAGTTTCTTTCGGTAGATGATTTGTCCAAAGAATCACTTCTCATTACTGTTAAGATTCTTCATATGTTTTTTTCTGAAAAGGTCTATTAAATCATTATCTAAAGAAAACTCTTGTTGCCATGTGAGTCACTGCACCCTACCCATGTCTTTTTTATGTAGAATGCTTTCCTAAGTTTCACAATGCTTGGTATGGCCACAGTGACATGGAATGGATGTTACAGAGAGTTTCTTGTTCATGTAAACTTTACTAGAATTTTTCAGTTCAACCATTAATGACTAGCCTACCACAGCAGCTGCAAATAATCCTTTGATACATTTGAAGAGGTTCTTTAAAATGTTTTAAGTAATGGGAATCCTCAATACAGAAACTTCCAAAGAGCAATAATTGAACCCGAGTTCTGTGGAGGTGAGATGGGGCTGAGAGAGAATCACATCAGTGTCCAATCAAAGATAGTGGGTGAGTCAATAATGAATGAAGACATTTCAGAAAACTAATCAACAAAACACACCCCTGTCATTTAGATTGGTGATCAAAAGTCTAAACATTATACTTTGAATGATGGCATAAGATGACGTTTTATTTTCCATTAAAACATAAACTATTCCTTAGTTGCCTGAAGTCCCTGTATTATTTTCTCTCCTTCAGCATCCCTGCTACTTCTACTGGTAATTTTATTTTTGGAGTTGATTGGTTTACTTATCTTTCATTATGGCTGTGGGGCAGATCCCACTGGGCATGTCCAAATTGACTCATTCATTTGTTATAAGTTTAGTTGTTTATTTTATTTATTTCTTGGATTTTTTTTCTTTTTGAGACAGAATCTTACCACACAGTTCAGGCTGGCCTTGAGCTCACTATGTAACCTAGGATTGCCTTAGACTCACAGTGATCCTCCTGCCTCAGTCTCTCCAGTTTGGAATTACAGTCATGTTCTACCACATTCAGCTATTTTATTTTTTTTCCAAATGTCCAGTTTCAGCCAGAATCTAGTGTCTTGATAGATTATAACTATGTAACAATTATGCACTCAGTAGTTTTGCTATTGTATAAGGGAAACAGCATGATGCTGTACCATGCAGGTAACATGGATCAAAATATAGCTTTTGTCTATCTTGGGTGCATCACCACATACTCAAGCAATTACTTTTGATCCTGCTCATTGTTTTCTCATCCCTAAAATGGTAGAAATATAAGTGGTAGTAGATATGGTCCACCTCAGCAGGTTTGAATGTCGTGAATATTCATTTTCCTTTAGATCATTTCTTTACTTGTAGTACAAATGCCCACCATACCTACAACCTTGATATTTAATTCCATTTATGGGAAGCTTGATTTGTCATTCTCTCTTGCTAGAATCCTGCTCTGGTAAACCAGCGGTGTTACATTCTCATATGCTAATCTTCTTACACCAATAAACCCAAAATAATGATACACTAGATTAATGGGGAAAGTCAGTCTTTTCTAGGGAGCAAGAGAAGGTTCATTAGGGGATTAAAATTCATAGCCCAATGGGCTGGAAATGAGTGATGGAGATACAGCTATAAATTGAAATCTGCTCCTGAATTTCCTCATGGGCCACATAGTGTAGGTGGTGTGAGATTCGTGTCCCTCTTCATAATATTTGAATACCTATGTATGGGGTTGTTGTCAAGACTGATAGTAGCATGGAGGTGAAGTGCTTACTGCTAGCTCAAAATAGAAAAACACTCAAACCAAAGCTCTTATTATGATTAAAAGATTAAACTGTTTTAAGGAGACTGTCATTCTCCTTCTTCCAAAAGCTTTCTACTATCAGGCTGTAGAAAGGCAATAACCACATATATTGACCTCCCTTTTACATTTCCAGAATCTTTTACAGTGATGGAAGCATACTTAGGAATCAATAAATGCTTTCTGAATAAATGACAAATCACAACATTTTAGCATAACATAAATTTCCAGGAAGTTTTCTTTAAACTATGCAGCTAAGCTCAGTGTTTTAGTGAAAGATAATGGATGTTCTTGGTTACTGACAGAACTTTGAGTTGATTGCATCCCATCTCTAGCATGATCAAGACTTCCTTGCAGATGGGAGGAATCTGTTTCTGCACCCCAGGTTCTAGCATGTGCTTTTTTCTAGGTGCAAATGTGCTCCTTCATTTTGCCATTCGTATTTTCAGTTCTATCAGTGTTTAAGGTACATATAAAAATGAGAAAAACTCTTGATGTACTTTACAGAGTACAACTTGCATGTGAGAAAAATTGGAGAAACAGTTCAGGAATGAGTAAGTGTAATTATGAAGACTGGGTTAGAAGTTGAAGTCAGGAAATTAAACTGTTTTTTGTCAGCAACAAAAGTGTGGAAAAGGAACGAACAATTACTTATATGGATCTGTTCATTTCTTTCTGGGATTGTCTAGTGAGTTTCTGACACATGCTATGTCTTGGCACTGGAAAAAGTTAATGGTAAGTGAGAAAAAAAAATTGTCTGTTGGAGCAACTGTTCTCATTCAGGAGAATAAAGATGTTTTCAAAAAAAGTGCATTGTATACACTGCCATATGATGAAGATTGCCATTAGAAAAAACAAAGAGAAACTTGGGCGTGGTGGTGCACACCTGTGATCCCAACACTCAGGAGGCGGAGGAAGAAGGATCACTTGAGTTTGAGGTCAGCCTGGGTTCTTACGTGAGTTTAAGGTCAATCTGAACTGCATAGTGAAACTCTGTCTCAAAAAGAAAACAAAACAAAACAAGAACAGCAAAAAAACAGAAGCAAGACATAAAGTAAAGTAAAATATATTAAGAGAGAAATGGGCTATTTTTATATTTAACTTTACATATGAGGAAGGAAGTTCTTTCTGAGGAGGTGCCATTTGGCAAAGAACTGAAGAAATGTGGTATTCATAGTGCTTTTCCATGCTCTAGTATCAAATTACCTTGGAAATCTCAGCGGGTGATGCAGACAAGGCGATCTTGCTGGTATCCTGTGTTCCACGAGGGATGGTGAGGTGCTGTGCTCACAGACATTGATGGCAGCTTCTCCGTGCTTGAGCTATAGGGCACCTGCGGCTTTGGATGTCTCAGTGCTGTGGGAAGAGACCAGAAGTCAAGGCCTTCGCATATTCTAGCCTCAAACTTATTGTACATATACCTCTTGCTCCCAGAGCTAGTTACATGAGAGGAGCCATCAAGGAAAACATGATGTATTAGTTTCCTATGCCTGCTGCAACGAATTACCACAAACTTCATGGTTTAAAAATAACGTAAATGCTTCATAGTCTTAGCGCTCTGCAGTTGTAAATGTTGGCAGCTGCAGTCTTTGTGATGGCTGCTGTGGACACTGTGTTACCTGTTCTGCCTCGTGATTCCATTTCACATAGACAGTTTTCCCTCTGCTCTCATCATCACACCGGCTGTTCTCTGACCCTGAGTCTCTTGTTTTCTTCTTGTAGTGACCCCTGGAACTATACTGGGGACTTCCAGAGAATCAGAACACTTTCCATGTGTCAGAATCTTTAAGTTCATTACACTCTATACTCTCTCTTACCATGAAAAGTAATGCACTACATACAACTTCTGGGGATTAGCATGTGCACATCTTGACAAGAGGAGTGTTACTCTGTCTACCATTCTAGATGTGAAATGATGAACAATTTCTACTCCTAGAATAGAACCATATGAAGGTATGAATCATAAATATCATATATAAGAGAACACCAAATTAAAAAGTTCCTGTCTTGGTCATACATTCCAGGCTCAGCAAGGAGACTATGGTGGAAAAATTAAAAATGGGAGAGTGTAGAAGAAGATAAATGCAGAACAGTAGAGATGTAGAATATGGGGCCATCAAGGCAAACATGATGTATCAGTTTCCAGAGGGAGGAAATTGTACATAGAATGGAAACCAATCACCTAATCAACTATGTGGTGTAATATTAGATCCAGAGAAACCTTCCCAGGAGGCCAGGATGAAGACTAAAGCTTTTAAGCTATGAGAAATGAGGGACTATTTGAAAGCTGACTAGATGAGTAACAAACTATAAGAGAAGACTACAGAGTTGAAATAAAAGCTGGAAGGAAAACAAAACAAAACAAAACAAAACAAAACAAAGAAGTCAAAGACAATTTTGAAAGTGATAAAGCTGGTGAAGAGATCTTTGGTCTAATCCAACTAAGCCTGTTGACTTTCCTCCAATATTTACAGAAATTCAAATTTTTTTCTTAAGGGCCTAGCTACTTCTGGCAGGGAGGAAATTGAACATAGAATAGAGACCAACAGCCTACTCAGCTATGTGGTGTAATATTAGATTACACTGAGTCCCAAAGTTTTGTCCAAATAATTATATATACGTAAGATTTTATAACACAGTAAGTTTATTTATTGTTCTATGTATATATTTAGTCGAGAAGGTGGGTGAAGAAAGGTTAATGCAGTACTGTCAGAGGGTTTTGTGTGCGTATGATATTTTTGTTCACTAGAATCTAACTAATTAGAGACAACACCAGAATTTTCTCCTCTTTGACTTGATGTTTAACAAACTGGGTAAACTAGAAGAATAAAAATAGCTTCACTAAAAAAAGCCAATTTCTAATGTTTGCTAATATTTTTGAACACATAATTTTTGTGGAGTATAATGCTAAGAGTATGAAGAATAATCTTGCCAAATTGTGTTTATAAGGAATATGAATTCAGAGACATTAAAAACTCCTTTTGCTCTTAATATTAATAACAACAAATGTATTGTATGTTCAGGGTTCACAAGAGATATTCTAACACACCAGCAGCTATTTTCTGATTATTATACTGTATGTCTTTCATGACCTGAAGTCTGCTCCTATCCCAGTCTATATACTATCTGAAGTCTGGCCAAGAAAAAAAAAAAATATATATATATATATATATACACACACACATATAAACACACTTCAGGCAAAGAAAAAGCCCTATAAAATATTAATATCAAATTTACTGAGATATCGTGAGATTAAAACAAGTTACCTTTGGCCTCTATAATTGCAAGAGGTGCTCAAAGTGGTGACCATTAACTTTGAGACTTTTATTAGTACTGCAAACTGCTATTTCGGTAACCTTGGTCATTAAGATTGCTCCACATGTATTTTTCAATTCCTTCTCTAAGAGTTTAATGGGTTTTCTGCAACATACTAAATCCTCTAGGGCCTCCCATAGGAGCATGATGTTGAAAGAGCATCAGGATATTTTTTTTTCTCTTCCTGATGTGTATATATTTTTTTGGCTGTCTCTCTGTCTCTATCCCTCTCTCTCTCTCTTTCTTTTTCCCTCACTCCCTCTTTCATTAATGCAAGCAATAAGACAATATTTTTTTTTACTTTATGGAAAAAATAAAACAGTATTTCAGAAAAAAATAATAGGAGAATAGCAATAGTTGATACATTGCATATTGTTTTCTGTCAAAGTAATTACTCAGAGTACAAGATATGGTCATAAAAAATTCTCCAAATGATATTAACACAATTCTTTCTTTTCAATGAACTAAGAGAAACTGCTAGTATAACTAACTTGTATTATTTTTCCCTTTTTCTTCCTGCATTTCCCCCTTTGCCCATCCTAGTTCCTCTTTCCTTTTGAAGAGTTTGTACCCATTTCATAATATTTATTGTACGTTTTGGATTTTATTTACTCTTTCAGTTTCTCACACCAAGGAGACAATATGATGCTCACACATGTAAGTCTGACTTATTTACCTTATGAGTCAATGCCATAAATTAATTAATAATGAATTTTATAATTATCAAACATACGATATGCTCACATGACAATACTAAGCCTGCAAAAAGCCTGATTCATTCAATAAGGTCTATTAGACTTATAATCTTTGAGATAAATACCTAAGACTGCAAAGTAACATAATTTATGAAGTCTGCTGTTAAGGGAAACAAAAAGTATTTTCAAATTCAAACTCATTGTAACTTCTTATTCACACTTTATTTCTAAATTCTTTTTGAAGATATTTTTCTTAAGAGGCTCTTCAACCACCTGGGGTAACAAGCATTCCAAATTTTGCTTCTCACTGTATAAAATTCATGATTTATTTGACCTAATTTTAAAATCATTTTTGTATCTTGGGATTTTTATGATCAAGTTATGCTGTATCTTCTTTTCTCTTTTTCTTGATTTTGTCAAATTAATCATATCTCCCTGGAATTCTTGTTTTCAGTATTCATATGCCTATATTTCATGATCAAGTATTAGCATTTAATGCATAAATATAAATGCTATATATAGATAGATAGATGAATAGATAAATAGATATACAATCCTTACATGTTCGCAATGTAGTGATCAAAACCTGTTTGAAATGTTTGAAATGCACACACACACGCCTTCTTTCTTATGCACCAACATGTCCATCTACATTATAAAACATAGTTAAATGAAAACCTTGTAGTGGATTGAATCTAATACAACACACTTTGTACCACAGAAGTGCACTTTGATTTATGATCAAACATTCACAAAAAATTAAAAGGAAAGGAATATAAGATTATAAAGTCGTGATCTTTTTAAAATGTAGATATGTGTGTTCCAATAATTTTGTTGAGAGTATAAACATAAAATTTAAAATACAAAACATTTACTTTTAACTGATATAAAACAATGGACAGTATAATGAGAAATAGTGTATGCATTCCTTTTAAAATCACAAAATGTTTTTAAACTTTTTAAAGATCTAGTAGCTTTTCAGGATAAAGTTATACCCTTTGTCTTTTATTACATAGAATTTTATATGCTTTTTTTTCACTCCTGGTGAGTGATAATATTTAACATAACTGTTTCAGTTTCTTTGAGTCCTACTGGTGCTAGCATCAATTAAATCACAGACATACCCCTACTCTGAACGCATCCTTATAATATGGGGAATTTAAGGAAATAATTGAATCCTCTGTGGGGTCAGTGTATTTCAGTCTAAATGTCTGGTTCTGCCAATGTTTTATATCCTTCCAATACAATGAATAAGGTTATATAAAGGATGCATATTCAGATTATCTTTTGTTGTAGGACCAACCTGATTTTTTTCCATGGACTATAAAATAGTAAACAAATACAGAACCTAATAATACAAAGAAGAGGATGTTAAAAATGAAACAACTTTTCTAAAAGTCATCCAAATTAATATATTGTGTCTTTAAGACTATGAGTTTGAGGTAACTTGTTTTCTTTCCAACAAATCTAACACTGCATAGAAAAACAGAGTAGTTCTAATGGAAAAGTAAACAGAGGCAATGGATGGCTGTACTCTAACTATATTTTAGTATTCAAAGCTGTGCATTTGGGAAAAGTGATTATATACTTGAATGAAAGGAAGATAATTTGCTGGATTTACAGACTAACACAAGTACCCCTGGTTCAGTCTTGAATGAGAGTAAGGGGGCAAGTTGTGAAATGAAAGCAAAGCGATTCCTTGTACAGAGTTAATTCTGTGAAGCCTATGGCTGATGATTAATAAATTATATGATGAAAAGCAAATAAATTTTCTATTTCTAAGCTAAAGACCAATTTTTCAAAGATACTAGAGAAAATTAAAAATGAGGATGAGGAAGTGAGAAACAATTCGTGATAACTTGGAAGAGAAACATATTGTGTGACCAAAAAAAAAAAAAAAAAGATTTTTGGATTGTATACCTACACATCTCTACACATACAGAAATTTAAGTAAATTTGTATGTACTAAAACTTAATATTACAGTAAGTTACTTTTAGAGTATGTGGAAGGAATAATATTAAACTATGTATCATTTCAAAATGTGTTCTGTGGGTTAAGAATTAGAATGTGCTAGAATTTATTCTTGCTGCCCATTCAATGTTTCCCACTGTTTTTACTTATGGTTACTAACATTCAAACATTAGGAAAAAGCAAGTCAATTCTACTGAAAATGTCAGAGGCTGTTAATTTAAAAAATAATTGTTTTTCGGATTCCTTTGTTTTTAAATTTTCTACTTGATGGAGTTTCCATTTATTTTTTTACCTACTAAAGTGACTTCACTGAGCTTATATGGAATTTAAGATGCTCACACTTCTTAAAAAAATTGCAAATTTAAATTCTACAAAGAGGTGAAGTAGCTGATTGCAAGATAGCATTGGTACTCTGCTGCTGCTGTTGTTGTTGTTGTTGTTAATTATGTGTTACTCCAACTTCCCTAAATTGTGCTGTACAGGACAAACTACAAGGGACACCCTCAGAAGGCTAAAAAAATTAAGAACCTGTTTGAACCAACAGGCTCATAATGAATTCTCTTACCACCTAAGCTGCATAGGCATTCATTTGCCTCTTAGGATATAATAATATGAGTAATGCTTATATTGTTTATATTTTATCATACATGAACTGCCTCTGTTGCTAGAATAAACATTCTCAAAGATAGATATGCTTCTTTTTTAAACACTCAATATTTGGAAAGATTGTTTACATTTAGTAGGAGCTAGATAAATTTAAAATACATATTTATGTATGTGTCCATATATTAAAAGATAGACTATTTAAAAGATGAATTATTTTAAAAATAAGAAGATAAGTATACATTAACATATAGGAAAGTACAGCAATCAAAAGAAAAGAATTGATAATGACCATAAAATAGTCAAGATGACCCTATGATGCAAAAATATTCTGGAAAAGTCTCTCACATTAAACAAGAAAATATGCCGGAAAAGATACATCAGAGCAGTTACAAGGAGCTGCTTAATGGACAGGAAAGAAGAGGATGCTGAAATGAGAAGCAGAATGAAATCTCAAGTGGAATAGGCACTAGGACCTTAAGTCTTGGTATATTGTTACCATTCTATAAAATTACCCCTTCAAGGTAGAAATAAGACTGTTACATTAAGAATCTTATTAATTTGTGACATGTTGTAAATAATAAAATACCCATGTCTGTGTAATTTATGAAGAAAAGAGGTTCTATCAGAGTTCTGGGACGTTCAAGGTCATGGCACCACAGGTATTTGGCTATGGTGGGAGAACACGTGGAAGTCGCATGTAGAAGAGGAATTGAAGGGAGGTGTTACGCTTTCTTAACATCACCCATTTTCATAGGGTTCTCACAAGACCTGCCTTAACCCTTTCAGAGGTGGGGTAGTGTCCTGTAGCATAATTACCTTCCATGAGGGCCTGCTTTTTAAATGTTTCACCACCTCAACACCAGCACGCTGAAGACCACACCTACCACATATAAAACTCTGAGGGACAAATCATATCCAAGCCTAGCAAGCCAGAGTCCACAAAGGATGCAAAACAATGGATGAGGAAAGGAAAAAAGAAAACTAATGCAGAGTGGAAAAGAATGAAATGAAATCTCATATACTTTATTTTTAATCTATACTACTTTGAAATAAGAAGCCTCAGTTGAATGTTTTTGGCCATCCATAAAATTTTGCTTTGGTGTCTATAAATATATCAATAAATATTTTCATGATAATATATACTTCTTAAAATCAGTATCTGAGATCCTTAGATCATAGTTATAAGTTTAATCTTTTTAAAAACAGTTAAACTAAGTTAGTTCTCCTTATTAAACTAAAGATAATGTATTTCAAATGAAACCATCCAAAAAGTGAACCCATATTCTAATAACAAAAAAGTGGATTCCAAGTCAATAATTTTAAAAAATTAAGGAAAAAATGTCAATATATAATGGTAACCAGTTCACCAATAATACATAAGTTTTCTCACCTGTTAGATGTCTAATAGCTGATACTGCTTGAAAATACATAAAGCAAAACCATATACAATAGCAAGAGAAATTTCAAATTAAAGTTATGAAATTAATCATAATGATGGAGGAGAATTTTCCCAAAATTAAATGAGATTGATTTAGTAAAAGAAAAAATAATAGCCATGTACAGCTGTTTTGAACAATAGATATTCTGGAGCACAATGTGACCAAATTAGAGAGTTAACATTTTTTTCTTAAACATAAAGTGTCTTTTTAAGAAAACAGAATATGTAGCATACCATAAAAGCACCTTATGTTTTAAGGAATATGTGTAATAAAGTCATATGCTATATTTCAATTAAGTGTGCAGATATCAAGAAATAACTTAGGTAACTTGTTTTGGTTGAGAATTATAAAAATTTTCTCTATAGGTCTGGACTAAATAATATATTATAATAACAAGTAAATAATAATAAAAAGTAATTTAAAACATTTAATAGAACCTAAAAGATTAAAAAAACATAAAAACATTTTATGTGAGATACAGCAAGTACATCACTGAAATTTGGTCATAAATACTTGTAATTTAAAAAGTTATAAAAATAATTAAAATCACACAAATAGAGAAACATACAAGTAATGTTAAATATTAAAGCATTCTTAAAATGGAAAAAAATGTAAATACAAGCATGCTATTTGAAAAGAGTACATGGCAATGCTTTGGGCAGATTGATCAGGAAATATGAAAAAAGACTATTGATCATAATTAGAAAGGTAATATGTAGTCAGAAAAAAAGGAAAGATGAGGGTTTTTTTTTTTTACTTCTTTGAAATGATCGATGAAATAAACATTTTAAAGGAAAACAAAACTGAGTAATGCTCAGTAATCAGACAGAAGAGTTTTATAGAATGACCACGTCTACCATACTGCCATGTGAAAAAAAGTGAAACAATGTTTTAAAAATACTCAAGACCCAGATGGCTCTCTTTGCAGTGTGACAAAAATTTAGTAAACTTTCTATATTAAGGAAACTAGTTTACTGAGCGAAATGGTAGTACAAATAACTTTTCAAGTAGATTTAGAAAACCACCGTAATACTATGTGTGTGTGCATATATATATATATATATATATATATATATATATATATATATGTCATGGCTCTTTATAGAAATAAGTTACACTGAATAAATGTATTATGAGGAATGGGATCACATAATTGTGGAGACAGGCCAGTACCAATAGCTACTGAGTTAGTGTGGAGACAGGAGATTCAGAGGAGCGAAAGGTATAAGTTTCAGACTGAGTTAAAAGGCCAGGAAGCCAGGAGACCTAGTGATTTGCTTTCTTTCCTGAAGACTAGCAATCTCAAGAGATAGAAAGCAGTCGGACAGGAGGAACTGTCTCTCTATCCGGCACATATCAGCCTTAAATCCTATTACCTGCAACTTGCTGAGCACTATGTAGGGAGAACACCAACCTCACTTAAGCTACTAATTTAAAACTTAGTACCATCAAAAAACAAACTCCAACAAGTAGCCAGAATGTTTGCCCAAATGTATGGTTGACCAAAGGTACAGCCAAGTTAAAACATAAAATTCAGTATCACAGAATTGAAAAATATTAGTTATGCTTGCTTATGAACATACAAGAAAAATCTTCAAATTAAATACCATATTAAATCCAATGATACATATGATTTTATATCTACCTAGGTACTTATCCAACGGAGATATTAATGTAGTTCATTTTATTTAAGCTAGTGTAGTTTGACATTAGAATTAAAACGTATCATTGCAAAATGCAGAAAATTTTGGTAGAAGATTGAAAAAAGATCATTAAACTCATACTGCTGACACAATTAATCTTCATGTGAAAAAAAATTTCATTATTTACACACATGGTATAAAGTTATAAATAAATAATAAATGCAAAAACACACTTAAAAGTAGATGGTATTTGTATATGTTTTTTCTTATATATTCAACAATAAGAATTTTTTTGTCGGGGGGTACCGGGGATAAAACTCACAACCTCGTGCTTGCCAGGCAGGTGCTTATGCCAAATAAATATTTTTAAAAGAAACAGAAATCACTTAATATAATGTAAAGCTGATTTTATTTAATTTTAAAAAAGAAAACAAGCAGGGAGGAAGGCAACTCTTTCAGAAACAATGAAAAATATTTACCATAGATATGAGACAGATCAAAATTTACAGTCTACTAACAAGTAAGACAGAAACATATGTGTACACAGACACACACACACACACACATCAATATAAAACACATAGAGGTTATAAACAGTTGAACCACAGGAGAAGAAATATGACTGGCCAACACATAGTTGTGGAGATTTAATAGCAATGTTAGAAATGGAAAATATTCAAATAATTCATGAAAATAAAATGAAATTAATATTACATGGAGTATAATTCCATTCTTAATTCAATGCAGTGTTTTTTTATGTATCAATTCCACTCATAGGGGAAGACGTAAAGCGACATTTTCCCATATCAGTGTAAACTGATAACGGCTTTTTCAGGGGGCAAATTTGAAACATATAGTGACATTGAAGATGTACATATAATATTCTGTGGCTAGCAATTTTGTTCCAAGTTTTAAAACTTTAAAAAGTTCTCATATATGCTCTTCACAAGACACAGAAATGAATGTTCATAGGCAGATTGTTTTTAGAAGAACAATATAAATAAATCTAAAAGTATCTCCATTGGAGGATGGAAAAAACAAATCATTCATTCTTGGATGGTTTCATTTTTTGAAAAATTTATGTCTTAATCTGAACAAGTAGTTCGGAAAATTACTGCATTATTTTTACAGCTTTGTATGCTAATACTGGATTATATTAGGTTGGGAAAACTCAGCACTATTCATGGGAAAACAGGGCATGGAATGTGACTCTTGAGGTTGTCCATCTTTTAACTAAAGTTACTGCTTCTCCTAGAACAGCGGTTCTAAACAACTCTATCCTGTGCTTTAGGGTTCACAATTAGAAAAAAATCCACTTTAGAGTTAAAATGATCATTTAATTATGTATATTTCCCTCCTGAAATATTGTTGTGTTCTGTCTACTTCTGTTCATATCTATAATTATCAGGTGCCATCGTTTTTCACTTGAAAATTGTAAAAGTTTTCCCCCAGGCTTCTATGAGCTGATATAAGATCCCTCCTGAATTTTTGTTTATACCACATTGTAGCTGAAGTAATATGTTAATTTGGACACTTGTATGATATTCTATTGCTCTGATGACAGAATTAAAATGAGATTTGATCTCAAAATTTTACATGATCTTGTCCTTTTTTCACAGAACCCGAGTCACACTAGTATTTTAAGTGGAACTCATCTATTATATTCCCCTAAAATCAAGACTTTTGCATGTGTTTTTCTCACTACTTCAAGCATACTTTCATTTTCTTTATTTAGTAAACTTCTTCTGTTACTTAAATTCTCACCTCAGATTCCTGCTAGCAAAGCCTTCTTTAGGTTCCTTGACTGTGTGTCAACCTAAGTTTTCATGGTTCCTTATTACTGTACTTTCTTCCATGGTATTAATATCAGTTTTTAATAATTATTCAGATGCATAGCTGATAATTTGATAGATAACTCTCTTTCCAACAATGTCAAGTAATGATTTTATCTACTATATGCCCCTTGGTGTCCACATTTTCTAATTTAGCACTGACATAGACTGTTGCTCAATAAATATTTATTGTGTAAGAAATAAATAGCATTGGTCCTTAAAAGCTTCATTTTGTGAAAACTCTCAACTTAGAAAAGTAGAAAAATTTGATAAATTCTTTGTCATGGAAGACATTTTACTTGAAAAGTACCTAAACATAGAAAATATGTCTTTGGAGGATGAAAGAAGGAGGAGGTGACAGAAGACAGAGACAAGGAGATGAGGAGGAGTGGGAGAAGTAGAGGAGCAGAAGAAGAAAGGAGCATGGAGGAGAGAAAGTGAAGTATAAAGAAGCAAAGAGAAATTTTAACATCAGTATTAAATTCAGTAGGGAAAAAGTGATCTTTTGGGTTTCAGGTATGAGGTTTTCTATTGATTTTTTTTTCTTGCCTAATACATTGAAGGGATGTCTAGTCTGATAAATGCATGTTTTTTCAGTATTACTAATGGCTATTATTTTCTTCTGATTCTTAAAGAAATTGTATTTAAAGATAAAAATTTTTCATGTGCTATAACTAGTAAGTATCTAAAGCTGCTTTGTTATTAAAGGTTGAATGGGGTAGAAAAGAGAATTTTTAAAAGTTGAATTTATTCTCATGAAAAGCAAAGTCCAAACGTAATAATGCCAACTGCCCTAAATCTCATGTTCATGTGTATGACCTTATAATGTTTTTTAATCTTGTGCTTCAGTCTCTGAGTGATGGGAATATCTTAGTAGGTCATATAGCCATAGATTGTCATAGAATTTACTAGCACTAAACATTTTCCAGTTTTGTAAAATCCACTGAGCAATTTGATTACACAAAGGTAGTCTTTTCAGAGATCCAGCTCCTCAGTTTGTAATACTTTTCATACCCTTATATTGTCTAAGTTCATGTAGCTAGCAGCAGTGACAGAACTGAAATAAAATCGTGGACAAATTCTAAAGCCAAGGTCAATTGTAAAACAGCTCTGTCTCTTCAGCATCCATATAACTCTCTAAACCTCTTTCTTGTCTATGTGTCTGTTCATTTTCTTTCTGATATAAAAATTGCCAAACCCATTCTAATTCCAAAGTACTATGATATGATTGCATGATCTAGGACAGTGAGAAAATACAATTTACCAGATTTGAAACCCCTTGGAAATGAAGGCTGTATTTGCTTCTCTTTGTATCTCCGTAACTGGCAGTGCCCTAATGAAGTATGGTCTAACCTGGTGGAGATCCAGGCAAAGGAGTCATTAAGGTGTTTTTTTTTTTTTAAACAATGATGGAGTTGGTAGAAAGTCTTAGATGGGATGTGACATTTAATAGGTAAATCTGGGTTGGGACAGATATCATAATGTTAAAGATACAACGAACTATACACAAACGTTCTGCCTTAGTTGGTACATTTAGTTTCTACAGGGATTCCAAAGCCACATTATTTGTATACTAAAGTTGCAAGAATAAAGATATATATTGTAAATACAGAAAGCCAGATTTCCCAGTATTGAAGAATTTAAAATGATGGAAAAGATGGAAGCTAAAACAAATCCTAAAGGCTAGGCTGATGGTGAAGCTGTCAATTCAGACTCAGTAAAAATACTCAGACAACAGTCCCCTGCCTCCACACTGCAATTCTGTCTTCTGTGATTTCATTTAGTTCTGATCAGTTAAAGTCTGAAAATATCAAATAGAAAACTCCAGACATTTCATGAACTTGAAATTGTGTATGCTTATGAGTGTGATGATTAAATCTCCCCACTCTGCCTGCAACATGAATCATCCTCTAGTCCAGCCTGCTATCCATACAGTGCACTACCCACCCATCAGTCACTTACCATCTGGGTTATCAAACTAACTGTTGCAGTATCACAGTGCTTGTGTGCAAGTAAACCTTATCTTACTGAATGATATCCCCAAAACATATGAATGGTGATGGTGGCAATTCAGATATGTCAATGAGATGCTATGAAATGCCTCATGTAAGTGAAAAGATAGAAGTTCTCAATAAGGTTAAGAGATGATCATATGTTGAAGTTGTGATATGGTTATACAGTTATATCCTAGTCCTGTACTGCTTTGGGGCTTGTCAAATTTGATACTCATCCCATTTTGTTGTGAAAATTTTGTCCCAATCATCATTTATTTGGTACTCAAAATTCAAGCTAGAACTTGCCTCTTGACCAGCTACCATTTCTAGCCAAAACAATATGTTTGGCATTTGTTATTTTTGGTACTCACTGGACCTCTCAGAACCAATTCATGACAAGTACCACCATATCATTGTATGTAATGTTGTAACCGTTCTATTTTTTATTATTGCTCTTACTTTGTTACTGTGTCTGATTTGTAAATTAAGCTTTATGGTAGGTATTTATGAAAGACATGGTTCCATATTATCCAATTATTATAATCATGAATGTATAGGAAAAGTATAATATGTTTAGGGATTAGGAATTTACTAGGGGTCATGTAACTTACCTTCTGGGGATGAGAGGAACTCATAAACACACACATACACAAAGGGATAGATGCTGAAGTAGAAATTGGTATATGGGTAAATTAGTGTAATATTTGTCTGTATATTAATGGATTATACATTAACATATATGTGTGATACAAAGTATATGATAAATACACAAAAATACATGAGTTATATCCAGTGAAAAGAATTAGAAGCAAGAGTATCCTGTACCTATGAGTAACCCCTGCACTCAGACCTTAATATCATTATTCAGTACGAGGTACCAGAGATTAGTGAACTGGAAAATAAAGACAATCCTGGGAATCTTGAAATGCCTATTTTTTTGTGTGTGGGGGGATTGAAGTCACACCTTGTGCCTGCCAGGCAGGTGCTTACACCACTGAGCTAAATCTCCAGTCCTTGAAATACCTATTAAGAAAATACTGAATACATGAAAATTGTCATCCTCAAATTCATATTTATACAAATAAGTATTTAAGAAACAAGACAGTTGTGACAAATTTTCTTCCAAAAATTCAAATTAATAAGTATGTTGACAAGGAGAAAATAGACTACCACATATATCAAACTAATAAATTTCTGGGCACTATCCACTGACAAAGCTAAAATAAAAAACTGAGTATTTTAGCAGTCACAAAATATTTGCATATATGCCAAGTGTGTTTCTCAAATATTTAGTAATTATGAAGGAAAAAATGTAAGTCTGCAGTGGAGAAATCCAGTAGACTTTACCTTTGTCAAGTATTCCAGGTTAATGTTTCCAGGAAGACACGTCAGCATCACATACTATCTGAAATGATATTCTGCGAAGGACACACCAACTCTTGTTGTTCTCTTCTCATTCATACAGTCTCAACAACAGCTCTGAAAATCTGTAGATGATCTCAAGTTGAAGGACACTTTATTCTTTAACTGTCTGTTTGAAAGTGACATGGATTTATTAAAGAAATCATGAAAAAATATAATGAAAGACAAAAGAAGTACTGAGGAATTGTTACAAATGAGAGATTACAGAGACATGAAAACAACCCATGTGAGCTCTAGGCTTAGATTTTGAAGCATCAAACAGATATTAGTGGAATTATACCTAGGCTTATGCCATAGTTTGATTCCTAAAACTCCTCCAAAGATCCATATGTTAACGGCTTAGTCCTCAATATAATATTATTGGGAAGTGGTAAAATTTCAGCAGTCAGGCCTAGTGAAAAATCTTCTGGTCCATAAGAGTCAGGGTATCAGCGATTGGAAGATTCTCTTCTTTTCCTTTGTTTCATCTTTCTACCATGTGGCGATTGGCTTTGCTCCACCCTGCATTCTTGCCATCTTTGCTGCCTTGTCACACAGATCCAAAACTATTCCATTTGATTCTGGAATGAAACTTCTTCAACTAGAAGACAAAACAGATTTTTTTTAAAATCAATGAATCATCTTAGGTATTACAGCAATGGAAAATGGTTACTAAAGTAAATATTTTATGGGCATGTAAGGGGTTATAAAGGAAAAAAGTAAAAAGAAAATATCTGGTAACTCCTTTACTATATTTGTAATTTAAAACAGTCCCATGGTAAAGAATATAGCTAAGAAATGTAGGGGAGAAAGGATATTGGGTATTTTTCATTCTCTATAAAGAACATTTGGGAAGCAAAGGAAAGCCTGTCTATGAAAACATAGTATCTAATGGGGAAACGGGAACACATCTACTGCCCAGAGACCTCTATAAGCTTGCTTCAGCCATTAAATGGATGAAATGAAAACATAAAACAATATTTACAAAGTCCTTGTGGTAGCAAAGAAAAAAAATCAACCTAATGTTACAAGGAAACAAAAATGAAATAGACACTATATCATAATTATTTTACAAAAATAAGCCTACTCTAGGACAGGGATGAAAATAAGAACCTTGACCATTTACTTATACATCTACATGACAGACATGATTTATTTTTGTCTTGTTTCAACTGTTGTGTAATTTACGTATTTGTACCTTTACCTTACTCCCCCTCACCCAACTGATTTAAGGTAGCTGAGACTTAATTTTCCACTTATAAGCATTGTTTTTAAAAAGCACACAGAAAAAAATTGAGTATTTTTGAGGCATACAGAGGAATTTCAGACAAATGAAGGTGCATCAACAAAAGCTTGGAAAGAAGCACTACGTTCCCGACAGACAGAGAGCCAGACAATTTTGCTTGGAACACAGGGTGAATGAGAGCGGTAGACAACGCATCGACTCCCGTTTTTGGTTGACAAAAATATGGCAACCTTCATGGATATTTTAAAGTGTTTCTGAATAAATGTACTGACTTGAATTTCACAGAGGAGAAGTGGTTTAATTCATGTATTAGGAAAGAAAACTGGGGTAAGGGAAAAAGAGAATGAATGACATCTAGTAGGGTATATAACCCATAGGCTAAGAGACCAGGCTAGTTAGGATTAGTTACTCTAAAGTAAATCAACAGATTCTGTTGTCATGCTGGAAAATGTCTGATAAATGCATCTAACGGTGTTAGTGTATTCATTATGGTAACATTGCAGTTATCATTTGCAGAGACCTACTTTTTAGCAAACACAAGTACCAAGATAGCTTTACAAAATTTATGCAAAAATGTCTGAGAATGTAAGTTGCTGATACTGACATCAGGACATTTGAAAATATTACCATAATTCATAGTGGGAAATGTAATGGAATTATCATTTTCTTTTTAATTGGGAAAGATGTAAGCTTAATGTTTCTATTTTGTGTACCAGGCATAATAATTTCAATTGCCTCTGGTGTGTTTACAGCATTTAATTCTGAAAAAAATAGAAAGAGTTTTTTAAAAATAAATTCTTATTTTATGTATTGATGCTGCTTGAATAAAACCAATCTGCCATTACTGTGAATAAATATAACTAATGACAGGAAAGAAATATGGCTTATAAAAGGAACTAAGAAGAGAATTAACATGGTTCTATATTTTTACATTAAAAACATACTGGTGATGAATTGAGGTCGATATCTTATGTTTTATTTATTTGATGTAGCAAATTTGCATAAATCAAAACCCTCGGTTTTTATATCTTCTGGAAGGAAAATATAGTTCACTTCTATAAAGAACAAATCAACATGCTGTTTATGTGCACCAGGGAGATGCTTTTTGCCCCATCTGAAGCCAAATCACACTGTTCCTGTGATTGCAATAAAGTCTAACTAAAGAAACATAATTCAAGTTGCCTCTACCCCTAAGAAACATGATATATTCAGGGAAAAAAGTGCTATGACATGACTTACATTTCACTAAGCTATCTTTGGCTGTGATTCTAAGAATCATCTAAAAATAATTAGGAGTAGAAGGAGCTAGAGAGGAAAGTTAGAATCTTTTGTAACAATTCCAGTAAAGTAGATGAAAACTATTATCAGCATATATTGTGGTGATTTTCAGAAAGCAAAACTCTGAGTATTTCTTAGGTGAATACTACAAAGTTTTCTGTGGAATGAAAGACATAGTGAATTATTTCTAAATAAATCCTATTAAATTAATAGAATTATTTCTTGTGGGAATAATTTACAATAAAGATATTGCATACAAGTTCTATCTGAAGATGTCAAAGGTAAATAAATTGTTGTTGTATTAGAGTGAGCATTTAAATATTAAACATATTTCAATTACATAAAAAAATGGACATGGAAACTTCACTTCTAAATTTTCCTTCAAAATTCTGCCTAAGCCTGGCATGATCAAAACTGATAAGTACCTTGGAAAATGAACCAATGATGAAAAAAATTTCAAATATTCAATGTCTGACTACTGAGAATATTAAAAAGAGTTATATTATAATTTTGATTATAAATAAGCATATAAGACTTTAGGTTGACTTTAATTACCTATTCCTTAATTGATTGCTATTTATTATCTTTTAAGTAATATTTGTTTTGTCATAGTGTCATCTATTTCTTCCTTCATAAAGTTCTCCACTCTTTTGTTTGTGTTCTACAAAATTCTTCTTAATATCCTGCAGGTCCATACTGTATCTGCTTTCACCTAAATTCTTTTTAAATTAGGATATTATCAAAGATATTTAGAGTATCAGGGTATTTGTTTCTCCTTTTTCATAATGACAAAACGCAAGTCTTTTGTATATGTTAATACTTTTGTGTCACATTTTGTGTTTTATGTTATCAATGAATATTTGTTGAATAAATAAATCAGTGAATGTATCTGTGATTCCTAAAATTGCAATTTCATATGTATGTGTGATAAGGTCACACAGAATCTTTCAATATGCCTTTTCTGTCTCTTATTACACAATTATATGCTAGGTATTATACCAATTTCCTTAGTCACTTGAGAGGTGGCAAGTTAAGCTTGCAGGCACTGATATAGGGTAAGTGGTCTGATGAGGACTCTTGTTTATTCTTAAATTTTCAATTGTCACCTGTAACATGAAGGTGTCCAAATCTCCATCTCTCACTTTGACTTTCCATCTCAGTACCAATGTTGTTCAGGATATTATTAATAGAATTTTGGTAGTCAGTTTCAGAGCTGACTCCCCATCTCCTGACACATGTACCTTTGTGCAGTATTCTTCAACATGGTATCAATATTGGTGTATGTGATCAATAGCATATGGTAGAAGTCACGGCATAGCTACTGAAAATGGTGATCCTCTGTGGAATTCTTGTTCCATTTTCTTTCTATGGTCACTATACAGAAGAAGTGTATTAGGAGTAACCTGATTAATATAACATGGTGAGAAAATAAAAAACCCTGATAAAACATGAAATATTATCAGTTCCAAACACCATGAGCAATGAGTTTGAAACTGATCATATTTGATGTAAAAACAGACAGTCCTGGCTCACAACTTCACTGAAATTTTGTGAGGAACTCAGCCAACTTTCCTTAACCATTCTTGGATTCCTGGTCACATACAATATGTGAATGAATACGTATTTGTTGTTGCAAGATGTGAAGATTTGGGGTAATTTCTTAAGTAGTGACATGTCATGAATATAGTTAGCATCTTATATTCAAAGTAGCTAAAGCTGAAATTTTTCTGTTGAGTCCTAAATCTCTCTCTCTCCTATTTTTTATAGGGGGTGGTGGAACTCCAAACCACCCTAAAATACTCATTCTTCCTCCCTCAAGTCACCATACTTAGACTCAATGTATACTAATCTTCTCCTTTTTTTCTTTAAATTTGTTTATCTTTTCCACTATTGCCTTAAATTTCAAGACTGATCCATATCATTTTCCACTTAAATTCCTTTTTTTTCCACTTAAATTCTTACCATAGGAAGAATTATCAACCCATTTTTCAGTATTTGAAACATGGACGAGATTTTACCCTACAATTCTTCACTTTTGAAATTAAGAGTATTTTTCTGAAATTAAGGTAAGTTTAAATACCAGCTATACTTTGTATGATATTTCCATGCCTTGCCAGGATAAGAAATTCTGAAAAGAAAATAGAAAAATTAAACTAATTGCATTGTTCATTGTACTGTAAACAGTACTTTATAGCACACAATTTTTTTGTATAAATGGTGAATATAAAACAGTAAAATTCTTTGTTTTAAGCATGATTTACTAAATAACTTTTATAATTCAGAATGCTAATCATCAGAATTTCTAGATAGAGGTAACATTTTAGTGAACAAATACTGATATCCAACAATCTTTTTATTTTTTAAAATTAGAAACATGCACTGTAAATCCTCAAAAATTATCTGTTGTCTTTCATATTCTACTTTGGCCTAGACCATTTGCTTTCATATAGGAGGAGTTAAACATTTGTCAGATGAATTATTGCTCAATATAATTATGTGTTAATAAATGAAAATTTACTTTTGGACCAGAAATATAGCTTAGTTCTTCTCTCTCAGTAGAAACTGAACAGGGTTATCAAGAAAATTGCATTGCTCTTGGGGGAAGTAAAATGCCTTGCTGTTTTTAACCCACTGTGACCCTTGTATAATTTATCCAGCCTTGGATGAGAGGACTCCAGAAAACACTTAGCCTGAGCCACTTTGTTAGACAGCTACCCAACTCACATGAGTTAGCGTAAAACACAAATGGAAGCAATAATCCTGAAAGAAACTCATTTCCAAACACTTGAGCACAGGGTCACTTGCTGGTGATAAAAGAAAAGAAAAGTAAAGTGTGGAAGACCTGATGCTCTAGGTGCTGGATGCCCAGAGGTCGTTTGTTTATTTTCTTTCAAATCAGCCACTTGGACTATTCTCTGCTCCTACAATGTGGACTTGTAAATGTCTCTGTTTCTATTTATATCTTTCTCTTTGTGTATTCATTATATAATCTAAATAACCTTCTCTTTATATCCAGTCTTGTGTTCCTTCTGATAGTCGAACCTAAATCGCAGTGTCTTATCAATAATTTTCAAATCTCTTGAGAAGGGAGATGATCACCTTGTACTTTGTTATATGTAGATTCATGCTTTGTTAGGGCCTCTGGAATAAGCCTGTGTATGTGGACCCTTTTGAAGATCTAATTGCATCTTCATTGTATAGCTACACTGATCACAAAAGATACAGCTTATTCTTTCCAAAAGTGTCATTAAAGCCCAGAGGCCATCAGTCATCCTGCAATAGTTTACTCCCCCTCCTGAGCTGCAGAGAGAAATCCACTGACACCTGCCAGGAGAAAGCACTGTGATGTTCAGACGTGTCAGAATGATCAGTGCACAGCTCGGGTCATCACATCCCTGGGGGCACTGCTTTAACTTGTGCGAGAAATGCTTAGCACACAACCATTTCCTCCACATAAATGAATGCTGTGTACTTAACCTATATCATAGGTGTAGAATGACATCTTGGAATCATCTGCTAATTCAGTGTGCAGCCCTGCCACTTTCTAGCCTGTGACAGTAAACTAATAAATGAGCTTTTCTGCATCCATTTCTTGGTGTTGTGATATGTGGGGGAGACCAGCAGAAACGCACATATCAGTCTGAGTTCTTCCAGGTGAATTAAAATGGGAAAGCAGATGAACTCTAGGGCAAAGCAACCCAGAGAAAGTAGAAGAAAAGCTGTGGTCTGGAGTTCACTTTTAAACTTTCAGGAAGAAGAATATTATCAGGAGGTGAATAGCTTATAATTTATCTGAACCTTCGGAAAATCCGAAGACTCTGTTAATATAGGCTGTGTTAATGGTAGACAGTATAGCAGCCAGTGCCCTGAGTGGCTGTTATAGGTTTGTCACTGCAGGAGTCTATTGTAAGACCTTACTTTCCACCCATTACAAAGGACCACCCAGGTTGTTGCAAATTATTTCTGAATGGAGGAATGGCCTGTACACTGACTCTTCTAAGGCCGCCCCAGGAAGTGGGAAGGGTTGAACTTAAAATCTTTCCTCCAAACTCTCCAACTACAATATTCTCCAACCGCCAGCTGCAGCCACCATTTTCCCACCTCTCCTCTAAAACATTGTCAAAACAGCCGTCAGCTGCCTCAGCTTCCCCTTTCCCCTTCCTTATGCCCTTCCTCCTTCTTTTACGCCTTCTATTTTTAATTAGACTTCAATTTTCCTTTTACATCGTTACTGGAGTTGATTGTAGCAGGACAAATCTGCCAGTAACTTGTATTATTTCTTTATCTTCTCAAGAAATTCTAACTGGCTCTCTGAATTCCATACACATGCATCCTGTTTTGAAATCTTACATGATTCCTTCATCCATTTACTTGGAAAATTGCTCATGACTTATACTTACTCTTTTCTCACTGCAGACAGAATTAGTCTATTTCTTCTTTGTGCTATTGTAGTACTTCATACAATTCTCCATTACTGCACTTTTGTGTTTCATTACCATATTTCACTTGTGTGTCACCAGGGTAAGGAAGAATTCTTTTCTGTCTTTGTATCCTGAGTTCCAACTACATCTTTGCTCATGATACATTCATTACATGGCACTGAAGTGAAAAACAAATGAACAAGAACAACAAACAATGCCAAAGTATTCTTTGAGGAAACGTGAAATATTCAGGGTCTTTTGATTGTTCTGTATATCGCCCACCTCAAAATAATTTTAAAAGCCTCCAAAATTCATTCTTGAGACAAGTATCAGCTTCCTAGTAGGGGATAAACCAGTGAGTGCCTGAAGAGCACTTGAGTGAGGATGGGCAAGCTATGCCATATGGTTTAATTTGACAGAGCATCTTTAATGTGAATAAGCATTCGGGCAAACCTTAAAAACTTATAATGAAATTATCAATATACATAAATTACAACTGTAGGATGTAAGTATTAATAGAATAACGGCTAAGATGAAGAGGCCAGATGTAACTGACTTGATATGGCAAATTAAAAAACATTGAAGAGGTTAAATGGGACCTAAGGTTTTAGGAAGGTCTTTGCTGAGTTTAAGGAATTTAGGTTAAGAAGCTGGGACTGAATGTATGGATAAAATTGTAGGCAGATGGAAAGAGCAAGTATAAAGAGACAAGAAATATTCTTGGGAGACATAACCAATGTGGTACATTCAATGATGTTTTAATCTTTTTCTAGTTTAACATCAAGTTTAATATCAAGCATTGGAAACCAGTTTAAGCACAAAAAAGTTGTGTGTGTGTGTGTGTGCATGTATGTGTGTATGTGCGTATGTTCAAATTTGTTAAAATATAAAACAATGTAGACAGGTTCCTGTAAGTTCCATA
This sequence comes from Dasyprocta punctata, assembly GCA_004363535.1. NCBI lineage: Eukaryota > Metazoa > Chordata > Mammalia > Rodentia > Dasyproctidae > Dasyprocta > Dasyprocta punctata. The sequence continues at coordinate 58,176 of RJWM01004561.1, read as the reverse complement.
AAAGTGGGAAGTAGACAATGCTTTCCTCTAACTCTTCTTTAGAGCTTAGTGGTCTGTCCCTTCTGGACTTTGATAACTCCAAATTTACTACTATTCATTGACAACCTTCACCATATTCATATTCAGATTTTTGGTCCTGGATAGGTCCTCCTATCAAACCGCTTAGGAAATGGGTAAAGGTCAATGTTTATTTAAAAGTGACAACATTTAAATGGTATTTAGGTGAAGAGTATAAGAGTTCCCCATAAGCTTGGACTGAAAAATAATTTCAGTGTGACTTCTCCCATTAATATTCTAAATTGAATTTATTTATATAACATAAATCCATCTCTTTGAATTTTTTGACTTTGATGAAATGGAAGTTCGGTAACCAAAATCCATATTCATTTATAAAGGTTTATTCCTTAAAGATATTTAAGAGATAGGCCTACTTAATATGCAGTTACTTGTGAGAAAAAGCGTTAAAAATATTAAATAACCCTACTTTCAGAGTCAATTCATGATAGTTGAAACTAACACTAAAGCCTGCTGATTTCTGGTTCTGCTTTCTACTTTAAAAACAATATTACTTCAAAAACAATATTACTTCCTGTGCCTGCATTAACAAAGCATAATCCATGTTCCATACTGCCTCTCTAGCATGGCAAGTTCAGCATCAATGTAACAGATAGATGTAATACAATGAGAGTGTCAAAAAATCCTCTCACTGAAATGACATTAAATTAAATTTTGTAAATTAACCATTTACAATCTGCTTAGAATTTTTGTTTAAGATTATTAAAACTCCTTCAAAAGCAGCCATGTCAAATGAAAACACTTTAAAATAAAGAAACCCCATGAAGAACTCAAAATATATAAATCTACTGCATCTCAATTACTGACCCTCAAGAATATTGAAGTGATAAGATTTTTGGTTTGCTATAGAAGTAGTGTCATTACAAGACTCAGACAATGAAGTATAATGGAAGAAATATTTAATGGGTAGCAAAGAACTGTGATGCTTTTCTTCCCTATGTCATTAATAGACCCAATTATCTAGGGTATTTTTCCTATGCTGTAAAGTTAGCTAAACATCACTATTCTTATTTTATAGCATTATTGATATATTTTAAATATCTTATAAGTAAAAATTTCATGAATCTTTTACTCTAGATTGTACAGAGAAAGTCATAACACTGGGAGACGCAGTAGCCAATCTCAAAAATAGACTCCACTCTTGCCCTTTGTTTTGAATAATCTCGTGTGGTCTTCCTCCACTTTGGGTCCCATGGGTTTGGTCTGTGTGACCAACATATGTGGCACAAGTGAAAGCATCCCTAAATTAGATGTTAAAAGACTCTGGAGGTTTGGCTCGGTGGCTCAAGTACCTGCCTGGTAAGTACAAAGTTATGAGTTTGATCCCTGATACTAGATTTCAAAAGACTGACTTTAATCTTGAGCTTTCTATCTCCCCATTCCCTTTTTCTCTTTGTCTGTTTGTCCCTTCCTGTCTTAATGCTCCACACACTGGCTCTGAAGAAACCAGTTGCCATATTTTGAGGCACTCAAAGCCTCTCGAGAAGCTCATGGTGAGACTAAGAGTTCTGGGGAGTAATCAGGAAGAACTCATGGCCTTGTGAGCATGCTACTTGAGAGGCAACTGCTGCATGAGTAGCACCTTGGGAGAATTACAGCTCAGGCCAAAAGCTTCAGGACAACCTTTGCAGAGGCGCTGAGCCAACAGGTCAGCCTCTGGATCCCTGATGCTCAGAAACAGGTAAAAAAAAAAATGTTGCTTTGAATCACTGTGTTGGGGGCATTACTGCACTTGTACACTTAATTTGAAGAAATTATTAATATTAACAAAATTTAGTTAAGTAAAAGTGCACTAAAGACTCTGATTTGGCCAAGGACTCTCTTCTACCCTCAATGCATTGCAATATAGCTGTCGCTAGAGACCTAACTATAATTCACTGACTGGTTGTGGCCCATCTCTAAATCCACGTGTTGAAATTTTAACCCTCAATTAATCTGTGAGACCTGAGGAGTTGAGTTGATCATGAGGGTGGGGTCATATCACTGAGATTAGTGACCAGAGAAAAGAGACAAAGAGAGCTCACTATTCTCTCTGACTGTGAGGACACCACGGGAATGTGGCAGTCTGGCACTCAGTGGAGGGCTCTCATCAGAACCGATATCCTGGCATCTTTTCCTTAAAATTTTAGCCTCCAGCACTATAAGAAACTTAAGAGAGTCAGTCACTTTATTTCTCCCTGAGGACCACTGATTGAGTTATTTTCAGACGATAAGAGAAAATTAGTTTTCAGAGCCCTCATAGGAGCTTCTACAATAGCTATGCACTTTTACCTTAGTTAAGAGTACACATACTATAACTCGCTTGTTGGCTGTTTCTACTTCAACTAACAATTGCTTTAAGTTTACCAAATTTAGAGGTAACAACAGTCACGTGTCCATCTAATGCATTCTAACTTAATTTCTGAGAGTACCAAATATATTCATTTGCTGTTTGGTTAGGCAAAATGGTCATCTCATGATTGTGCCAAGTCATACTCTAGCTCATGTGACATTAGTTTTGTTAGTTCAAAAATTGAGTTACTCACACATAAAGAAATTTAATCTACTAATTTAGAGATTGTTTCAGATATTTTCCATATCTTGCAAAAATTGTGAGTTACCTAAACAGGTGATCATACTGTAAGGATATCATTTGAACCAAGATCAAATTGAAAATTAAAATAATTATTCATGAGAAAACATTTTAAGTACTAGCATACTCCACGGGTGATGGTTGTACTGCTCAGCTACCAAACACTCTTGTCTTCATCTGCAGCTTATTTTATTTTTCAAAACTATCTTTAACTATACTCTTGAAATGAGACGCCACAAAATAACTCTAAATTACATTTGACAAACTAGAAATTTAGTTCCAAATATTCTGCATGTTCTAATACACATCAGAGAGTACAGAGACACATGACCAGCATAACAAGTAATTCCAGGGAACATGATCAGAATGTGTAATGCAGAATTCATACTCAGTGGTTAGCTTTTTTTTGTTTTTTTTTTTTCTTTTATAATTAATGAGTGCTGGAAAATTCTGTTTGTGAAAAAGTTGGATTAAAACCATAGATTATTATTGAAGCAGTCAGGTAAAGACTTAGTGTTATTATGCACAGGGAGAGGTATTTAAGCGTTAAATGGTTTGAGGCACTATAACCCAATAACTAGCTTGAATTCTTTCAAAGTACAAATGAATCCAAACATTTTTAGTCCAATCTTATATAATGTGTTGCACTTTATTTATTTTCAAATAAGACGCTTATTGTACTTGGAACCTTAGTTCCAAGGATTCTTCCTCCTAAGAGATTCGTAGGACTCTGCCAACAATCAATAACTATTTTAAGACACTATACTGTTGAAACTTTTTAGACATGGTGCCCCAAACCAAGGCAGTATATTCGGTAAATTTCATATTGTATGATTTAAAGAAATATATTTTTCACTACTTACTTTCTCTTTTGAAGAAACGAATTGATCAAAGTCAGAAAAATATTACCCAGCTTGTGGAATTTTGTGATTTTATTTCCCTATGACTCTCAAGACCAGCGCTGACTAGAATACTGGCTGGGAAACAACAATCACCAAAAATTCTAATGCCACATTTCAGAAATTCCAATTTCCCTATTTCTTTTTAAAAATATTTTTATGTGCTTCTTGTATGCCAGGTAACAGTCTCTAAATCACAAATAAAGTGGTGAGCAAAGAAGGCCAAAACATTATGCCCATGAAATTTATATTTTGCCTTTTAAGCCATATAAATAATTTAAAAAGTAGGAAATATTGTTAAGTCTGGTTTTCCTAAATGGCACAGTAATGGTAGAGAAAGTCAAGAAAAGGGATGGAGCAAGGAGCAGTTATGTTATGCATGGTCTTTATGTTACATAGAGATCTTTGTGGAATGAGTTTTTCTTTTATTTTTTTTATTTTAAAAAAGCAAAACAGAAAAAAGAAACAATACAGAATTTCAAAAAGAATAGTGGGAAATTAACACTAATTAATATATTGTGTATTATTATCTTAGAAGTAGTTGTTCAAGTTACAAGATTTAGGCACAAAAAAAAAAGATCAAACAATCAAACAATGAAAGTGGAGTGGATTTTTAAGACATCGTCTGACAATCAAGAAAGGCAATGTATGGCAAGCTAACAATGACAGACACTGCACAGCAGCTTTTTCGACCTAGCCACCTTCTAAAATAACTTATGCAAGTAATATAACTTAATCTTTATCACAACTCACGGAGGTAGATGCAAATATTATGCTCGTTTGACAGATTAAATGAAGGTGGCAGATTGTTGGTAATTTTCCATGTTCATGTGCAAAGCCTTTAGCTCAGCAAATCAAGATACAGGCTTGATATTACTAAGCAGGGCACTGCCTTCCTGAGAAAAGATGTCTAGACAGAGAAAATGTCAGGTATAAGGTTGCAAATACATCTAATTCATAAAAGTCAGGGTACTCAGTGAACAAGAAACATTCAAACATGTCTAGGGATAAAGCAAAGAGAACACTAGCAGATGAAATCAAAGAGGGGGAAGGAACAGTAAAGGTGGGTTAGAGTGTTAAATATCTTGGGGTTATTTTGAGCACAGTGAAAAACCTTGGAGGATTTTTTTGTTCTACGTTTTGAGAAAGCTACTTCAGCTGTTTCCTTGTAGATGGATTTCAGTGAATTTGTCTGAAAAGTGAGAACAATTGGAAGGGTATTGTTGCAGTTCAGTGATGATAGCAGGCTTACTCTAGTGTGGAAGTTGTAGAAACTGAAATACGATGACAGTGATTGCTGAAACATCATAACTGATGGATCATACGTGCAAGGGACAGGTGTAGACATCAAAGCAGAGTGGAACATGTTGAATATCCCAAATAAACCTTAAAACTATGTGCTAAATATACCCTTTAATATATCAAAAAGGTATGTTTACAAAAGTTGCAATCCACATATAAATACAGCATGTTTCATTACAGTTTGTTACAACTGAAATTGCTATTCCTCTTCTTGATAGTACTTTAGGTTTAATAAAATACTGTTAATTAACTGCTTGTGAGAGAAATTATTAGCATTTGGTAACTTACTAAACTGTACTTTTCCTTGATATTTTTACATTCATATTACTCTTCCCATGGAGTCTGTACCAGAATATCCAGGTACATGTTAAACTCTATTGCCTTGCTTTCTAAAAATGCAATACTTTTGATACTAGAACACGAACATTTTAAAGCAAGATTTTCTCTTCTGTGCATCTTCAGCATTTCACAGAGTACTCAGTTTAGAGTTAGAAATGAAGTAACAAGCTCAATAAATTACTCCTGAATTTAGTTGACAGATGTCAGTGAGGTGTTATTCCGTCCAGAATTTCTTTTTATAATGTTAACTCCAGCTAAATTCCCTTTTCTTCTGGTTTATTGTTCTCTTCTTTTCTTTATTTCTTTTTGTCTAATTGACTTTGAAGATAAACAGAAATATCATCTTTGTAATGAAAACTTCAGCTGGGCATGGTAATGCATTCCTGTAATCCCAGCACTTGGGAGGCTGAGGCAGGAGGATTTTTGCGAGTTTGAGACCAGCCTGGGCTACAAAGTGAGCACAAGACTGACCTGGCCTGTATAGTGAGACCATGTCTCAAAAAGACCAAAAAAAAAAAAAATCTAAATTTCACAGAACAGGAAAGAACGAAGGGAAACATTCTTTAAGGAAATTATGAATGAAGACTGAAAAGGTTACTGGAGAAAGAGACACAGAGCTTTAATAGACACCACCAAGGAATGAGTTACCCAAATACAGGATATTGCCTTTTCCTTTTCCACTTAAGATATTTCCTTGTCCTTCAGCTTTTAACATTGATATATTATATAAGATGACATAACAGACAAAACTTGAATAAAAAGCAAGTGAATAAATTCCAAATGCCATCACTGCATACAATATAAATTTAAAAGTGTATTTTGTAACCTTCACTTGTAAATCAAATTTAGCAAGATATTAAACTGATAATGAATATATAAAATATGCATTTATGTATAAATTAAATATATACAATCATGATTACAACATCAGTATAATAAATTAGTGCTAGGAAGGAGGACTTTTGGAAACTGATTAAAAGATTTTCTCATAGTGACAGGGTAACCAGTTAAGGTGACTTGGTGAAAGAAGTTGGGATAGATAGGAATTAATAAGTCAAGAAAGAGCAAACTTTGGTCACAGTGATATAGTAGTAAAAAATTTATAGTCATGATACAACAACAGAGTTCATTAGTCTGAATATTTAGCAAGTTGATTTAAAAATTTACACTCTCAGACTTTGATTCATGATAGTATTTTAGCGTTGAGCATTCAAAGGTAGCCAGCCCTGCCACATTTTGGACATAGAGAAAACTGATGCCTAAGTCTCCTTTCAAAGCAAGTATATTCACATTTACCTTCATTCTTCTAATGTGCATAAAAATTGTATAAGTTTTTGTTAATATAAAAGCACTACTTCTGCAAATAAAATACAAGAAATAAAAATAGATTTTTCTTACATGATCATTCATACCTCTTAAACCAGTACATTTTTGACTCAAAGGCCACTGTGGTATTTCAAGAATGCTACACACGACAGATTGAATATTATTTAAGGTAAGTTATAAAATATAGTATATTAAATGCTAAAGTACTACATGCAGTATGAAGTATTGCAGTACAGAATAAACAAAATGAAAAATAACACAGAGTCTGATATTCATAGCTAATGGCATAGACAGACTACATTGAAAGTCATACTTTCTTCTTATTCAGAATTTGTCTTTTGAATTCTCAACAAAGATAAACTGGTGTCATACAATATCTCTAATGCATTTTGAATATTTATGCATGTCATAGTTTAGTTCATAGACAACTGCAAGGGGCAAAATAAAAAAAAATAAATGGGGAGTATACTGTGCACAGAGCTCTGAAAATTTGAGAATGTTTCACTGAAGAAATTACAAAAGCATCATCTGATCACCTGTCCCAGAAATACCCTACTCAGTTGAATAAGTACAATCTCTGCTCATAAAGGACATCTGAACAAGAAGAGTAAGACTAGAGCTAAAAGAAGACTGAACTCTGTGAAAAGAATTCCATCAGTTTCAAGGACTTGCAAACCAGTGAAATAGGGACTATGTTAACACAGTGGGGTAGATGTAAAAAGATAAGTTCACTAAAGGTAAAGGAGAGACAAGATTCTGGAATGAGAGGAATAGAGGCTTCAGTGTAGAGAAGTTTTGAGTTATCCTCTCTGTGAAGCCTGCCAAAATAGGTGCAGAAAATGAAAAAATATATATATATATATATAAAATGTTACATATATAATTTGTACTCATATTAAAAATGGTTCCAACTGTGCACCATACACTCTGAAAATGCTACCTTTCAGATTGGATGACCTTTAACATAGGTGTTAAAAAGAATGATTAAAAGCATTCATGTTGGCAAATCCAGGCTGTCAAAGTTTAGTTTTTATTACGAACATTTTGGCATGTGGGAAACTTCAGTCTCTACTTGGTACATGAAGGACTATATGATTTATTCTGTGTCATCTATAATTCCAGAAGAAGGCTCTATTCTGACTGTGTAATGGCTTTGAAAGGACCTTTTATTGGTTTGATCCTGTGTCCTCCCAAGGCCTCATGTAATTTGGATGAGGCTGAGTCTGGCATTTGTGATTGGTTTATTGTATATTGCTGGGATTGGTGATGTGAGTGCTGCACCCGCCCGGGGGTGGAGCTGATTTACAGTGAGGGGTGAGAGGAAGGGATGCCTGGCTCTCTCTCTTGCTGGTTCACCATGCTGTTTGGCACCATCATGAATGGCTGCCCTGCCACACCATGCTGCCTTGGAACCAACTAAGTATGGACCAAAACCCCCGAGAACTGTAAGAAATAAACTTTTCCTTCCCTAATTTTGGGTGTCAGGTATTCTTTCTCAGCAATGAGTTGAAAATAAATATGACAGATCTCATAAAAACCTAAATGCGGGTTACAAGAAGCAGGATTAGGATCAGGTCGAAGCATAAAGATCTTAGTTGGGAAACAGTTTCCACTTAGTGTAAATGCAGTGGGAAAGGGGTTGAACATGAAAACAAACCATGTTTCTCTACCCACCATTGAAATTTGTTCTTGGGTCCTACAGAGAACAGGCATGGATAGGAGTTTCAGAAGAATTTCTATATCAATATAACAAGAATAACCAGTTACACTTAATCTTTAGGTAACTACTCAACCTCAGTTTTCACTAAGCAAGGATAAATGTACCTGACACTCCAAAGAAGACACTTATGAGAAAAGTTCTGAGGAAATATTTTCAAGAAAGAATTATGCTTGGCTAAATTATTCCAAAGTTTCCAGAAATAGATAACATGTGAGCTAAAGTATTGTCACTTCTAAAATAGAAAAACTATATACAGTTTGTATTTTTCCAAAACATGTGTCATGTTGATAGACCATAGCAGCCCATATATATATATATATATATATATATATATATATATATATATACATATATATATATATATGGCTAAAACTTAGCACTATTTCTGTGTATGTGGTACTGAATTTTGAACCCAGGGCCTTGTACATGTCAGGTAAATGACCTATCACTGAGCTAGAGCCCTAATCCTGGTATTCATTTTTAATGAAAAACAGGGTAGTAGCTCTGTAGTGATGGCAATACAGTTGGACATGATGGTGTGAAATGGGTTGTATTAGTTAGCTCTTGAGTGCTGTGATAAAGACTTCATAAAAACAAAAAGATGAAAGTTTTATTTTAGTTTACCATTTTAGAAGTGTATGGTTTAGATCTAAAATGTCTCCCCATAGTCTCACGTGTTCACAGGTGGGGCTTTTGGAAGGCAGTTGAATTTTGCAGACATTGTACTCATCGGTGGATGAATGCATTGGGTTTATGAGTGTGGCCTGGATCGAAGTAGGTCACTGAGGGTGTGACCTGGAAGAGTGTGTATTCTTATTCCTGCTCCTTTCTTTTCTCTTAACTTCATGACTGCCCTGGGGTGAAAAGCTGTCCTCTGTCATGCACTTCCATATTCAATTGCTGTCTAGGAGCCAGTTAACCATGGACTGACGCCACTAAAACCATGACCCAAAATAAATCTCTTCTCTGTTAAATATATCAGGTATTTTGACCCAGTGAGTGGAAACTAATGTAAGACATTTCGTGGCTTCATTTTTTTTAATTTGAAAGAAATTTAAAGAAAGAAAAATAATAAAAACAGTAGAACCGGTACAGAATTTTGAAACAAGCTGAAAGAAAATTAACAATAGTCACTATGTTGCATGTTGTTATCTTCAAAATAGTTGTTCAGATTACAAGATGCAGGCAATTTCATGGCTTCTTGATCTCATAGCTCTCAGGCTCATGTTGAGGAAATCTGAAAGTCTGGCAGAGGTGCTTAATGGTTGGGCTGTATTCACTATATGGACACAAAAGATAGAAAGGAGACCATGGTTCCCAAATTTTCTTTTTTTTTTTGCGGCACTGGGGATTGAACTCACAACCTCACGCCTGACAGACAGGCGCTTAAGCCACTGAGCCAAACTCCCAGCCCTAATTTTTTGAGACAGGGTCGTACTATGTAGCTCACGCTGGCCTTGCACTCGCGTTGTAGCCCAGGCCGGCCTTGAACGCACAAGGCTCCACCTACCTCAGCCTCCTGAGTGCTGGGATTAAAGGTGTGCTCCACCACGTCCGGCTCCAAAATTTTCTTCAAAGGGGCTTACCCAATGACCTAACTTATTTCCAGCGTACCCTGTCTCCTAAAGGCTTTACCACTTCCCAGTGGCACAATAGGCTGGTGACTAAACATTCAACACATGAAATTTTAAAGGCTGTTTCATATCCATCCATGATATGAGGATAGATCTTACCAGTTCTTTTTAAAAAATTCTTAATTTAAGCAGAAAAAGAAAGCATTCATTAAGATAGGAAGAAAGCCCTCATCATCAGTCAAATATACACATTCCCTAAAAGTAATACTAGTTTGGAAGTGAGATCAGTGGAAATTAAAATTTTTTTGTTTATAGCTAAATCTGTATGCCAGGAAAATAGGGTGTGAATCAGCTAATATACTGTTTTTTAAATTATCATGAATATACACTCAACCATTCCTTTATAATGGGATAAAATATTATTTTGTAGTACTAATAATAATATTAAATAACTTGATATTATAAATGTAAAATCAGGTGCATAAGATATGTCCATGACCATAAAAAGAGACTTGAAAAATATCATAGTTTGTTCTAGAAAGATGATTTGTGTTTCAAAAGTTGGCTACTACAAATTGCATCTTTAGGCTTGTTTGTAATATAAATGATAACCTCCAAAAATTTCTACTGTGTTAATGGATAGTTTAGTGACAGAAGGAATAACCAAAAATATAAACCACCTCTGTGAAATTGCTTTATAGTCATATATATATATACATATATATATATATGTTAAAATCAAGTAATATGAAAAATGACAAGTTTTTTGTGGTGGGTTGGTAGCTTTTCCATTACCAGAACAAAATACCTCATATCCACAACCTAAAAGAGGTGAGGTTTATTTTGGCTTAATTCAGAGTTTTCAGTCCATAATTGTCTGACTCTAAGGCCGGAAGATCATGGCAGAATCCTATGGTGGAGCAAAGCTGCTTAATCTAAGGCAACCAGGAAACAGAGCCCAGGAAAAAAGCACCAGAGAGGAAGTAGCCTACTCCCCAGTGTAATATCCTCAAGACCCAATTCTTCCATTGAGGCTCCCTCTCCTAAGGGCCATTCAGCTGTAACTGAATCAGTGAGTTTACCTACTGATGACATTAGTGCCTTCACAATCCATTCATATCCCTAAGAGTCTCAATCCAGTAACAGCTGGATCCTTAGCAGGCATCTACAGTGTAGATATTGTACACTAAAAGCAATCATTGCTTAATATTTACATGTTACCTTCCTTTAATAAACAAACAAAAATTACCTCAAAACAAGGATCTTGCATTAATAGAAATTGAGACATATGCTTAGTAACTATTGTCTTCCTATAACCATGGGTGAGAATTTAGCTCATGGGCTCAGTGTCAATAAAATTCTATTTTTACTTACTATACTTGTTATCAGTGTATAGCTTTGACCACTAGTTTCATATACGAAATCCATTTTCCCCTTTTCTCAAAAATTAAAAAAATCTTTCTTTTAACAAGAAACTTTTATTCTCTTTATTCTCCTAGTATCCATTGTTGCTGTTTGTCTGTTATAGTAATTGATCTTGCTTTCTGCATTCTGTCATAATCATTACCTAAACATCTTCAAAATTGTCACACACCTCTGTAACTTGTGGCATGACTTTGTCTTTCTGATGTCTCTGGTAAAATTCCACTCCATGTACCTGAGATAAGGCCCCCAAGTCTAGCTGCAAGGATGGCGTCTTAGATCTTCGCTCATCCTCAGAAGTCACTCTTCCTTGGAAACATACAGGCTTTTTTCTTGACACAGTCTATCTTGCCTATAGCTTTCCAAACAACTTTTCCTGTTAGGTAAACTTTTTCTGAAACTGTACAGCAGTAGATATCATTATGTCATTCTCACATTGACAGTGTGAGTGGGCAGCCAACTGTAGATTCCTATCTTTTGAAATCATAAGGGAATTTCCCCATTGAATTCTAACAATCCAGGTGATATAGCAAATATCTGATCTATTATTTATCTCTTAAAAACTGTCCTCTGTTTTCCTCAGAAAGTATATATCATTCAATATATTTAAGTTTACAGTACGAATCTTTTCTCATTTGCCTTCCTTGAAGCTTGTCTAGATTTTTCAGTTTTTTAAGATGGGTATCTTCTAGGCAGGAAAATATTCTTATATAGTTTCCTCAATAAATTTCTCTTGTTCTCGCTTTTTTCTTCCAGAAACTCCTATAAAGTCATTTTGAGCATCTTAGATTAATAAATTTTTGTCATCTACATTTTTGTCATCTTTCATATTTGTTGTGTATTTTGATGATTATTTTCATATTTAGTCATATTATTGTCATGCATCTTTGCTTATGATTATTTCATAAACTTTACTCATGTTACTTTTTTCTTGAATTTTTCGAATTTCTAAGGAAACTTAATTTTGATATTTTATCACAGTGTTGTATTTTTCTTTTATAATCTATGTTTTCTAATTTCTCTGAAGACAGAACTTTAAAAATTGATCTTCCGTTCGCTCCACTTTTTTTTTTTCTTTTGAGGAAGTTTACCATGGTCTTGCTGTTTTGAATGACAGTTTATATACAAATATTTGTTAATTGTCAACTTTTTGTTTCATGTAAAAAAGATGTATTAGAAATTTGGAATGAGAATTAACTTGAGTTGTGGCATTTTTTTCTAAGGTGAAATAGAACAGTAAAGCATATTATATGGTCCCACAATCTCCAGAATATAGAAGGTTTTACTCTGAAACTTACATATTTAGTTGGTATTACAGACAATTTAGCAAATTTATATGGAAAATAACTTTTGGTTTTTTTTGATCTATTAGATATCTTTTGTTTCAATTTTACAGATTCTATTCCAGAATTTGATGAGACAGATATGAACATAAATAGGCAAAATCTTACCTCCTATGAAGATAAAAATAGCATATTGTTGGGTCATAATTGAGAAAACAAGAAAAGAAGATAAAAAATGTATGTGGGCATATGCAATGGGGAGTGAAGTGAACGCTATTTTTTTTATCCTGTGTTACTTTGCTTTCTCATTATTTCTTTGACTCTTTTTGCTTAATTTTTTTCTATAGGAATTATTTCCTGTAGGATAAGTGAAGATATAGAACTTTGCTTAAAAACTTGGCAGTACTAAAAATAATTAGACCCTAGAGCATTTATATTATGTCAGTTACCATCTAATAACTTCACATCTACCTACAATTTGCATCTATAAACCATTTAATCTTCATATTAATTCTATTATGGAGGTAGTATTACAATCTTATAAATAGATAAATCTTACATTGAAAACTAAGGATAATGGTAAGATTTGAGTGCTATACATGAATCATACTGTCATGCAATGAAAAAAGAAATCTTAACATCCTATAAATGTATTTTAGTGTATCAATTGCTCACTTATCTTACTGTCACTAATCAATATATTGAATATTTTGAGTTTTCTTAGACACTAAATATAATAGAAGAGGCTTTCCCCTCTTTATTACGTTTATTTGGTACACACCCACTGCTGCTGTTAATAGGTTACAAAGAGAAGAAACACATTTCAGAAAAGTGCAACTGAGAGGATCCTTGTGCTCAGGAGAGTGCTTTCAACTGGATTCTGAAGAATTAATGGTATTTGAGTGCATGGAGATGAGCAAAATGCTCCTACATTCAAATGTATCTGCAAAACACTGGGAAGCAGTAGAATCAAAGAATCATTTGAGGAGCATGAAGTCAACCAGGACAGAGCAGTTATCATGGAAGAGAATAACGGAAGAAACCTAAAAAACAGATTAGGACAACTTTATTGAGGTTTCTGTTCAACCTGTATGGACCTTACTTTAATAATGGGCCTTCAAGAAATGTTTTGAACATGACTAGGGAGGAGATTAGCTGGCATGTTAAAAATGCCACCTCATTTTCCATAGTAAAAGCAGCATAGTTATGAAGCAACATGAAGGAAAAAGATTTCAAAATTTCCTTTCCATGAAAGTAGCACAGAAGCATATTTTAGGCATCCTGGGATGGACCCCCTACCTTCCTGGATCACATTCCATCTGTCATAACAGTTTTCTTTGTTAACTTCAAAGCAAAATGTTTGCATCCCAAATAAACACACTGAATGACTGAAAGATGTGCCCAAAGTTGAAATTACTAAGGACACAGCCTGGGAAGTTCGTTTACGGACTCTGAATTCTTGATTTTTACTTGTTAATTTCAGTTATCTTTGCATTATTGACTGGTAAATGCCCTTGGCTATCTTGGTACATAAAAACGAAATACAGTGATACATTCACCACCTATCTTGACAGAAAATTTACTGCTGTAGGTTTCCCTGGGTACCTTGCCCAGATCAGAACATTTCATTCTTTTTAAGGAATTACTCTGATACTTTAGAAAATAACATTTCTTTTGGCACGTTTGCCTTACATAATGATCACATTCATAATATTTTAATAAATAAAAAGTATTGAAAGTAATTTGTTTTCTTTTATAATTTTTGTACTATTCATTATGGAACTAAATTTTAAAAATCATGATGCATTATTCTTTTTTTTTGTCACTTTGGTTTTTGGAAACAAGGTTTCACTGTGCAGTTCAGGCCGGCCCTGAACTCATTATGTAACCCCAAACTAACAGTAATCTTCCTACTTCAGTCTCCTTAGCACTGAGAGTACAGGTGTGCACCATAATTCCAGAACATTATCTTCTTTTGTATATTACTGCGTATAGTTTGCTGATTTCAGAATTTTCCTCCCATATTTGTGATTGCTTTTTCGAAAATCTGTGGTTTTGGCACCAATGTTTTACTAGTATCCCAGCATTGAGTAGATGTATTTTTCATTTCTTTGTCATTGTCTGTAAGTGTTTCCTCAGCAGAAGAATTATCTGTGACTACTTAGTTAGAACTAACTATAAAAGATCCCTAGAGTTGCTTTATAGATGGTATTCTATTTTCTGTGGACATCTCTGTCTTCCAGTGTCAGTGATAATTTGAGTTGTATTTTTCTCATAATATACTCTTTGTTTTCATTTGTTATCAAATGAATCCACATGCAGTTTTTTAAAATATTTGTAGCTTTTCTTCTTAATACATATTATTTATTCATACATTCAGGTAGATCACTCATACAATTATTATCATTATTATTATTTGTGGTACTGGGCATTGAATCCAAGGGTGTTCTCTCACTGAGATATATCCTCGATCCCTTTTATTTTTTTTTTTTTTTAATTCTGAGACAAGATCTTTCTAGCGGTGGGGAGAATTTGAGATACTCCTTCCTCTGCCTACCCCAATGCTAGGATTACAGCTGTGAGTTACCACACTCAGTTTATTATTTTTTTTTTAAAGATTATTCTTGGCTATATCAATTCTTCCTTTAATGTAGATTTCAGTAAATTTTATAAACATTTCTTTTCTGACTTTTTCATGTCTTTCTTCCTGTTTTTTCTTACTCTTTCAAAGAATACAAAATCATTTTATTGTCACATTTGAAAGTGTTTATTAATTTTATTCATTTGAATTTTTCAGCATTTTTAAAATAAATACTTAAATCATAAATTTAATTGGATTCTTAACTTAGTGTTATTTCTATTTTGCATATGTGAATTTTCTTATGCCATTATAAAAATTTTCATACCCTTTATGATTTTATATTTAATTCATACTTTATTCAGAATTATATATTAAAATTTCAACCATATTTATTTAGTACACTACCATTTGTACTTTTTTTCAATATTCTTATTAGTGCATGTTCCTTGTGAGAAGTTGGTACATGTACATGGCACATGTTAATTTTACATATGTACCCATACTTATAGCAGCACAATTTATAATAGCATTCTGTATGTCCATCAACAGATGAATAGATAAAAAAAGGTGTCATATTAATTTGTAATGGAATACTACTCTGGCACAAAGAAGGATAAACTTAAGTCATTGTAGGAAAATGGATGCACATTAAGACCATACTATTAAATTGAACAAATCAGGTATATAAGAATAAATATCATATGAGTTTCTCTCAAAAGAGAAACTCAAGATATAAACAAAGAGAAGAATAAAGCATAAATGTTTTCAATTTTTAATAAAATTACATTGTGCTTAGATTCTTGGTCTGTAGAATTCTAGACTTTAGAAATTTAGGAGGTCCAACATGTGACCTAGCGCACTAAGGAATTTTTACAAGTTTGCCGTATTCTCCAATTGATAGTTACAGTTTGCATATATATCCACAAAATACGGTTAATTAAGATTTAAATATTCTAAATTTCTATATGTCAAATCTGTTAATTGGAAATAAGATAAAATATTTCTAAATTTCTCCTTCTGATCTGTCAGTTTATGTTTAAGGTACTGTTTTTGGATGTATACAAATTCATGTTTAATGTGCTTCTCTTAATTCCAGAAAGTTGAAACTTTTAACACTGTGAGGTAATGCTATTTCTTTCTAGTATTTAGTTAGCTTTCAGTCTATTTTATTTGTTATTAATAAGTATTCATACAACTACACTAAATTTGTTCAGGTTAGTGTTGCCTGATCTTTTTCATTCTCTCTCTCTCTCACTCTCTGTTTTGTTAAGTATTCCTCTGTATTTCTTAGATACATTCCAGTTAGCAATATAAAACTGCATATTGTTTAGAATATCTCTGCTATTCTTATGTTTTTAAATTAACATTTTATTCCCTTTATTACTAGTCAACAAAAAGAGTCAAAATACAATACTAAGGAAAATAAACACTAGAAAGAGACTGCCTGGAATTGAATTCCAAGTTTGCTGCTTATTAACAAATGCATTATGTTGAGCAATTCATTAAGCTTTCCTGTATCTCTTCATTATTTAATGCAATTTATAATAGCAATCTTCTATTAGCAGATCAAATGTATAAATATTTGTAAATTCTAACACTCAAGTATAACAGTCACTATACAATTATCTGCTACTCTTATATTTGAATTGCATTTCCCAAATTTTTAATCTTGCCCATTGTTTATGTTTTGTGATATTTTATTTATCCCAGTATTTTTCCTAATTTTTTAATTTATTCATTTAAAAAAAAAACCTTTCAACCACATTCCATTTTAACATGCCAACTTGCTTAATCTCTTTAAAACTTCATCAAGTTTTGCCTAGCAAACATTAAAAATGGATTTATTTAAGATTGAAAATTTTTCAGCAGATGAAAAAAAATCAACCCAATTACTAGAGTAATTGGTTAATAAATATCTTATTTGGCAATCTTTAGCAGGTATGAATGGACATGTAAATATTTTTGTGTTCTAAAATTCTATATAGTTTTTCCTTTAATGTAATGTTATTACACACATTTAAGAAAAACTTGAGAAATGTAAAAGAGCACTTTATTTCTACTAGGAGAGTAATAGGATAATATGAAGCAAAATTATTTGGTAATGAAATCTAAAAATTAACTTAGAAGCAAGACCTGTCACACTGACTCCACCCACACACAAAGGGTAATGTCACGAAGAGAAGACTGTATTGCAGCAAAGTGAATGTGTGCACAGGGTGAACATATCAGACAAATTTCACAGAGTATGTAGACCAGAATCTCACCGTGGAGATGAAAGGGAGGTGTCCTCTCTCTCTCTAAAATGGCCCCCTCCTATGAGATCTGCTTAGACTCCAGGTAGATTTCCTCTTAAAGGGAAAATGTAAGTGGACCCTCAAAGGTCTCTATTGCCACTGAAAACATCCATAGTCTCAGTACAGGAGAACCCTGTAGGGATCACAGGCCCAAATCCAGGTTTGGAGAGTGTCTGGAGAGGGAGCCTGAGCTGCGCATCTCTGATCCCTGTCACCTAAGTGGCTAAGTCTCAGCAGCATCTTCAACCTGGACACACTGTGTGAGTACAAGTAGCCATGTGGGTGACAGCCACAGAGTGATGAAGTTCCTGCTAGATGAACAGAAATGATCTCATTAGAAATCTTACAAGCTGTGAAAGAATGGGATAATTTATTCAGAGGCATGAAAGCAAAAGAAACCTGTCAGACAAAATTCCTATACTGTGCAAAAATATCCTTCAGAAATTAAGGAGATAAAAGAGTCCTTGACAATTAAGCAAATATCATGGAGACAGTCACCACTTTATTGGCCTTAGGGGAAAAAAATGCACAAGGGTGTCCTACATCTAAGTGCAAAGGGGTAACTACCCTCATGCAAACATATGCAATGACAAAACTTATGAGAATAGTGCATACAGGAGTGAGAAAGAAAAAGAAAAATCAGTCTTCTCATCACACAGGACCAGCAAACCACAACCATTAACAATAAGTGAAGAAAGGAGCAAAGATGCACAGAAATACTGACGAATAATGAGCAAAATGACTGGCATAAGTTGTAACATTTTTGTTTTAGTCAGGGGTTGCAAGGAAAATAATCACATACAGGACATAGAGTTTATAATATTATTTTATGATGGTCACCCAGAATTAAATACAAGAAAGTGCAGGAAATCTATCCACAACCCTAAAGACGTAGAAAATCTCACCGAGGGCCTGGATCCCACAGCAATGTTCTGCAAGAGTCGAACTGAAAACCTAGAGCTCATAACAGTGCCTCCCACTAGTCCAACTGGAGTCCACAACAATTACTCATACTAGTCTGCTTTACAGATCTACACTGGAAAGGCCCAAAGGCCAGCGGTGGAAGCTAGAAAGTCTATGCCAGTGGGGTGAAGGGTCTGAACTGGTAAGTTGAGGGTTCCACACTGGAGCCAAGAAGTGACTCTCAAAATAAGGACCAGGGCTGCCCTGAAAAGTACTACAACCATCTTCAGTGACAATGAGGCCCCAAGCTCCTCTGATGATGAGAACAGTTGAGTACATGTCAGGAAGCCAGTGTGACAAACTTCTGGAGATTAAACATCAAACATCTTCCCCTTCTGAGTCAGAAAACGATGCTTAACATAAGGACCAGAGCTCCCCCAGAGTGAATGGCAGCCACTCTCAGTGACAAAGTCCCAAGCTCCTCCGATGACAATGGCTGAATTCATATCAGGGAAACTAGCCATGACAAGCTCCTCCAGGAGGATCAGTGGCTCCAAACAGCAACATTTAGGAGATCCCACAATGCCCCACTGTTCTTCTCTATGTCTCCTTTTATACTGGCAACTTGCTTCAGGTGGGCCATCTATACTTAGGACCATGTCAATTTAATTCATCTGCTGTTAAGCTGACCACCAGTTTTTAATCCATAACAATATTAGTAATGATCTTGAATATAAATAGATGTTCAATAAGTAGCCAAAGATTTCATCTCTAGATATGCAACCATAGAAACTTTTGTGCTGAAAACAGAAAAGCTATGGAAACGGATAGCAATGTTATAAATGCCAGTTACAGAGGTAAGAGCTTATCTTTATTGCCATGTTGTATGTAGAATTACTTAACTGCAAATATACTAATATAAAAATAAGGGTTTGGCTGACTGGAGGATGGGGGTAATGAGAAAAGAAGAGAGATAACAGCAAAAAAGAGAGAAGAGAGATAGCCACCAGTATGCTATGTTTAAGAAATTTCACCATTGAAGACACAAAGTATCTGGAAGCAAAAAGTTAAAAACATATTGCGCACATACAAAAATTAAAAGTGAGCTGAACCAAATGTATCAGATAAACCAGACTAACGCAAAATTGCAAAATGAAACAATGAACGTCATTATATATTGATAAAAGGATCAATTCATCAAGAGGTTACAACAATTAAATGTATCTAACAATAGACAACATATAAAACAATAAAGAGTAAGTGATTTATGCATTGGATTAAAGATATAAGATCCCATTGTCAGAACACCATTTCATGTTGTTTTTTTTCGTTTGGCAAAAACACTACTGGTTTGATGGACATAGAGGAGATACGCCGGTTACAGTTTCTTGTTTGCTTGTTTTGGGGAACAGGGCAACTATAACGCAGGGACTTATTTTCTGGTTACATTGTAAACTGTTATGTTAAAATCTTGCCAGTACAGCAGCACAAAATTTCTTCTCAAACTAATTGTATTTCTAACACTTATTAAAGTTCAATAAGTAGCCAAAGATTTCATCTCTAGATATGCAACCATAGAAACTTTTGTGCTGAAAACAGAAAAGCGATGGAAACGGACAGCAATGTTATAAATGCCAGTTATAGAGGTAAGACCTTATCTTTATTGCCATGTTGTATGTAGAATTACTTAACTGCAAATATACTAAGATGCAGTGAAAGAGCATGGTAGGCTCATTTTATGAGTCAAAAATCAAGACTCTGGCTATTGGACAAAACCCAAGGCTTTAGTTCAGTTCCTTTCTTGCAAATGAACATTAGCTCATCTCTGAAAAAATCACTTAATTCTGTATACTTTTGCAATAACTTTTGTTTTCAGTTTATGTTCTCATTGTGAATCCTCTCCTTTTGAACTATGGAACACATAAGGACAAGAAGCAATTCGATCACTTGGTTTTAAAGAATGAGTCTCTGATCATCTTTGTGAAGAATGTTTGAAGGAAGGGAGGGTGCTCTGAAAGCTGCTGGAGGAGATTATTATGTAAGTCAGGACGGGTACATTTATTCCTGGGAAACAAATGGACTTCAAAGACTTGGTTTCTTTTCATGTGTAGTCCATTGTGAATTCAACCAATTGTCCAGGGCAGCTGTCTGAATTCCACCTGCAAATTAGTTCATGCTTCTGCAAGTCCAGTAGCCCTTGCATTAAACGCTTAGACCTGAAAGCAACTCATTTATTTCTAACTCACATTTTACTAGCTGAAACAAGTCATATTGTCATATCTAACATGAAGTTGGAAAGAATCTCTTCTCCTCTGTGCATTTAAAAAGAAAAAAAAAGACTAAGTATAAGTGAATAATATTTTGTCTGATGTTTGCTCAGACCTAGAATGAAAGATGAAAGCAAATATAGTTGTTTTCAGAGGTTACCCGGACCTTACCATGATTAGAAAATAATTTATCTTTCACAGCAAACTCAGATTTATTTTGAATTAAGGAAGATGACCTCTTGCCTCACAATTTCATTGCATGACATTTTCCATGAAATTAAAAGTTGCTTGATGCTTATCAAACACAAAGACAGTTATTCCTCCTTGGATCTGGAAATTCTGAACCACTTTAAAAAATGACAGTATTTTCTTGGCAAATTTATTTATGAATCTAGTTTCTCAAGTTTTCTAATTCATTTTCGCTACACTTAGAAATCAATCAACTACTGAAAAGCACATGAAGTAGTTGCTTCAAAATGTGTCTGAGTGTTTGTATGTGTTTTAACATAACCTGTGATTACAAAAAAAAAATAAAATAAAGAAGTGGAGCCTTCTTACAATTTTAAAAACCACAGTGTTAAGATGATCACCATTTCTTTTCTGATACCAATGCAATTAATACTTATACTTAATTATTAATAAAGGAAGCATAGGGTACATCTAGATTTTTCAATTTTCCTTCACTTTTTTGCCATGGTTTTGCCCTATCACCTTTCCAGTTTTGGTCTTTATGTAGCACTTATCTTAGCTATGTTCTCAAATACACTGGCTACACAAAAAATAGAATACATAGCTTCACTTATTTGAGACTGCTTTCAGTTCATAGCACAGTTTATAATTGGTATACAAAATATTTATACAGTAACATGTGAAATTTGAAATATAAATGCAATCATTTGAGACAAATACTCTAAAGAGTAAGTGGAAGAGTTAGAATTGAAACTTGGGTCTTCTAAAATGGTATCCAGAAAATGTGTTTGCTCACTTAAGTAAGACAAAGTATAAACAGAAGAATAATAAAAGATGGATAGAAGAAGACAGAGGATGGAGCTCTTGCACATGGGAACAGGTCAGAAAGACTAAAAGGCAAGAGAGAAGGTAGAGAGAAAGAGGAAGTAAGTACAATAAAGATATACCAAGTACAGGAACCTAACGACCTCAATGACTGTAAACATTATATGCCATAAACACGAGCTAAGCATAATAACATCAGCAGGAATGAAAATGGGGGAAAGGGAAGTAGAGGAAGAGGGAGTTAGGGAAGAAGGGATGAGAATGGGAAAGGGAAGGGGAATAAAAACAGGAACAAGCTGTTTTATGTAATGTTTCCATTTCCCAATGTGTTTATAAATTACTTGTTCTGCAAGCATGTACTAATTTTTAACAGTTCCTCAAATTCTAAAATGTTTTCCCATTACTTTCCTAATTCTGAAATAGGATACCTTCCTTTCTTAAAATGAAAATGTCATATTTTAGAATCCTCAGAATATTATTTTCCTTGCCAACTTAAGGGTTATATATTAGAAATGTATAATTTCAAATTGCTTGTCTTTAAAAGAAAAGTGGTTTTCTTTTTTTTCATTCTGAGAATAAATGTCTCCAGAGATCATGCAAAAGAAATATACATGACAGAGATTCTTTCAAACTTCCTACTTGTAACCATCAGGGTTTTTGGTAGAATAAGACGTCTTTAAATTACTAATTCTCTATCCAGTTGAATATTTTACCTTAAAGGTCATCACATAACAATTTCTTCCAATTATTATATTATTCTTGCTTTGAACGTGCAAAAATGGAACACTGAATTTACTTACTTGCTCTAATATAGTCACTGTAGGTTGAGATATATACTGAGGCAATTAAAGAGTCCTGAGTTGAACTTTGAAGACATTATGCAAAAAAAAAAAATCATGACTATTTTTGGATGACAAAATCAATTTGACAAGAGAAAAGAATATTGCTTCATAAGGTTATTTTGTGTGTTCTTTGAGAAAAAGACTTTGCAGTCAGAACTTACTCATGTATTTGAAATTGCATCTTCTTTCTCACTTCAGGTATCTCTCCATAGGTGCCAACTGGAATATATCAATAGCTGAACAGCTCACTGACCTAGAGTGTTCTTGCTCAGGCCCAGTATTAGGAAAGCTGCTCAGATTTCAGGCCTGTACAGAACGCTGGTCCTGGCAGATATTGTAAATTTGTTTGCTTTTCAACTCCTGCGTTCTTCCACCAAAAGACTGCCCAGTGGTAGCTAGTGAATCAGAGAATTAACAACCTTTAGAAGATTATAAAGCAAGGGGGTGGTTTACTATTCAAGTGTAGAAATCACTATCATGTGTTTGAATCAAGCGAAGATCCCAGATAAGTGAGAGTGTTATTTCAGACAGTTACACTATCCAGAATGTTCTCTCTGAACTTATTTCTTATGCTTTATTGGCATAAGAAAAAAAGTAACAAAACCTCTTGGGCTTTTGTGCCATACTTATTCTCTATATAGTAATCACATGTGTTCATTACCAAGTATTTCCAAGCACTGGAAGATTTAATTTCTCTGTTCTCTTTGCAAGTAGCTGTAAAATATGACTTGCTTTTGCCAATAAAAGTATATCTCTTCCCTGAGTATAAAACGTAAGAAACGAAGGGCACTTTCTTCACATACTTTCCTGTTGCATATTAAATGTTATTGAAAACTTGGAAACGTGTATCATACTGGAACTTTTGATATCCTAGATTCTAGAGTAGCTAGGAGCAAAACACTATCTACGCATTAACATACCTAAGAAGTATATTTTTGTTATGTTCATGCACTCAGATTTCTTTCCCATGCCTCAGTTTAACTTACTTTCTCGACAGATACACTGTGTTCCCTAGAGTTTGCACAATAAAAATAAAATTAGCTGAAGCGTCATGAGAATGCACTAGAATGCTTCTGGAATATGGTGCTGTATGTGCAACAGATTTTATTTATGTAAAGTTAAATCTAGAGAAATTGACTGTTGCTACTAGCAACTTGCTTCTTGTTAATCACCCAGATAATATTACGAACACAAAGCATGCTTGCTAATCAAAAAACCAGTCTACTAAATATTCATGATGCTGTTGTCTTTCCAAGTCACAATATACATCTAAGCTTTTTTTTCTTTTACTTTTTCATGGAAATCTTTATAAAACTGGAACCTGCACATTCTTCTCAAGTGACACTGATATTCTGATATTTTTGGTGAAATCTAGTTAATTCTTACCCTATTTCCTAGACTGTTACCTCCTTATGACCCTGGCTGTCTCATCTCTAGCAGTCTTTATTTATTTATTTATTTATTTACTTATTTATTTTTTGCCAGAATAGCTCTCTCTTATTCGGTTAGTACATTTTTTTTCTTTTACCAAAAATAAATGAAATTTTAAAAGAACTAGTTCTGGAGTCAAGTTGATGGAGTCCAAATGTGGACTCTACTATTTGCAAACTTTAGAAACTGAACAATTTCATCAAACTTTCAGACGAGATCAAGGAAAAAAATACTTTAAATTTACAGGATTTTTATGTTCCAGATTAAATGAAATAGTCAACATCAATAGTTTTACTCAGTAAGTGTTTTATAATTATCACCTATGCCAAATCTTTAGAATAAATAATGCTCACTGCCCTGTCTTCCCACTGACTTCTGGGAGAACCTCTATCATATAATTCCCACAACTGCGTTTACCCATTAACTTGTCATTTATAAAATTTAAGAATGAGCACTTCAGTGATAATAAATGGGATTTTATCAAGTCTACTTCACAGCTCCTAGCACAGACTAGATTTGGAAACTTTTGAAACTTAGTTCCTCTGGTGAGAATATATAATTTAGGGTGCTTTTATTCAGAAAAATTTCAGTTAAGGGAACTTGGCCTTCACTGCCACAGTCTTATTTAAGGAAAATAATGTATCATTGCCAAGGAGAAGTTGTATTACTTTCTGGTTTTACTTTGTTTCTAAATTGTTATTTCTAATTTACAATTTATTAATTTATTGCTATAGATTATATTTTGTCCAATTAAAAATCATTCAAATCTCTAACTTGGAATGAGTTATAACAAAACCTCTAGGACTGATTTTCCACTGATCTTATAAATTGGTTTCAAAGATACAATTCTCTGAACATTTTGGTTTAATATTCCTATGTGTTAGACGTTCAGAAAATATTTTCATTACTTTACCCAGATTTGAGCTTTCTATCTATAACATAAAGTGATTCTAAAATGAAAAGAATAGGAAATATTAGTAAAGCACAGAAATCTGACAGAAGTTGTAGAAGTGCTTTGTCTGTGAGAAAGAACACTTTGATTTAACAAATACATTTAAAATATAAATCTACTTTCCATTCAGAGGAAAATTATAATTGAGTTACATAAATAGTCTCATGTCACAGTCATAGTAGGAGTGTTAGATTGCTGGTCTGTCTCTTCCACATCTCATTATCTTCTCAGGAAAGAAACGGTGGTATAATAAGTGGCACAATACACCTGAAATAAAAACAGCTACTAGAATGGTTTTTAATCCAGCAGGTGAAATGCTTGGCAGGCTTTAGGCTACAATCACTGTGACGAAAACTTGGAAAGTTGTGATCATTGGCAGTTAATCAAGTCAGAGATTAAGACAGCATCCCACCGGTTAGCATAATTGCATACGCTTTCATTTGAATAGAGTTTTATAATAGGGTGTCTGAGGTTTTGTTTGCTCATGTGTTTGTTTTAGATTCCAAAGCTACCAGGCCAAGATTAAGCCAAAAGTGACAGATAAACATCCATGCTAGATGGCTATTGTTGCTCTCTGTTTGCCAATGAAGAGGGATGGAAATTATTTTTGCAAAGTAATGTTTCTAGTTCAAGACACATTTATGTGTGGTCTTGGGAAAACCCTCCTATTCTGCATAGCAATCCAAAGCTCCACATTCCTAGAAGAAAGATTAAGGGACACTAAATACTATTTTCACAAACTATAGATTTTGCTGGTTAATCTAGAATACTGTAGATTCAGCTCAATCCTCCAACCTGGATTAAAGTATTCTGTTCATGTTTTAGTACATTTGAGTACCAAATAAAGTTTTGAATAAATAACAATAGCTTAAACTACATTTTTTTTCTAATTATAACCTTTCAAACTTAATCAAAGCTAAATAAAGAAGTAGATCAGGTGTCTTGGTCAAGTACAGTCACAGCACGACCCCACTCTTCAGGTACCAAATTCTGTCTTGGTTATTTTTTTCTCATCACTGACACAAAATACTTGATGCCCAAAATGAAGGAAGAAAGGGTTTATTTAGCTTACAGTTTGTGGAGGTCTCAGTCCATACTCAGATGACTCCAAGGGTGTAGCTGAGGGGCAACATGGCAGCTCTGGTAAGCACCAAAAGCAGCAAGAGTAAAAGGGTAAAAGGGAGGAGCAAGTGGCTTTCCCTCTCTTACACTGAGTATCAGCTACTCGCCTGTGGGTGGGTGCAGCACTCACACCGCTAATCCCAGAACTAGACAGTGAACCAATCACAAATGTTGGACTCAGCTGCCTTCAAAAGTTCTGCCCCCATGACTGCATGAGGTTTGAGGGGGACATTCAAACACAAACCATAACACCAGGAAGCATGAGTAAGAGTCATTTTTCAGTCATTATTCTATGCTACTGATATGACTTCCAATAGATAATATCTATACAGTTTCTGAAAGCAGAAGTATACTACACAAACTGCAGCAACTATGTTTACTATCCCTATAAAATAAAATGTGAGTTCAAAGCAGCTTTTAGGGAGCTGTAAACTACATCTAAAATTGTTTATCAGACTGTGCAGAGAACCAAATAGGGTTTCTACAACTCTAAAATGAAATAATATCCATACTTAAGAATGCAACAGTTGGTTAAAAATAATAGACTGGATATCTCTGACAAGGGTTTACAAAAGTGGAATGTAAGTCAGGTAAAATGTCTAAAATTTAAAAAGGAAGAAATGCACCAAACAAAGAGATGTTAGAAGAAAACAATTATGTAGCAGGAAAATCAGATCTCTATTTGGAATGTTAAAGTAACAAGAGAGAGGAAAGTGAAATAAGAAAATAGGAAGTTGAAACATCTGACATTTCCAAAATGTATTAAAGAAACCAAAGTGCAGTATTAGTCAGATTTTCTTTTGCTGGGACAAACAAATCTAACATCCACAATTCAAAGGAGGAGAGGTTTATTTCATCTCACAGTTTGAGAGGAACAGTGTTCAGTCTGCTGGCTCCAAGCAAGAATATAATGACTGACGAGCAATATGCAGCCGAACTTCTTATGTCACAGCATCTGGCAAGTGAAGGGCAGGGAAAGAGCACCTGCAAGAGACACACCCATCAATGACAGCTCCTGAGGGACCCAACTCCTCCATCCCAGTCACATCTCCTAATAGTGTATTCAGCTCTGACGAGCACAGTGCCCTCCAGATGCTGCTACTTCTCCAGGAGTCTCCCGATCCAGCCAAGTTGACAAGACCAACTGGCAGTGCAGATCCAAGAAATCAGGTGAAAATATAAGCAAATAATAAATATCAGGAGTAACAAGTAAAAGAAACTACACACATAAACATCACTGAAGCATTGCAGAATATCTAAGAAAAGAAGACTTTTAAAAAACTAGAAGACAGAGCGTATCTTTAAAGGAGAAATATTTAGACTGCCTAAGAACTTCAGCGTGGAGGAAATAGAACACCGATTCACAAAGTGTTGAAAGAACATGATTGATTACCTTCTCTAATATCAGGGAAGGTATTCAAAAACAAAGGTGGCAAACAATAGCTAACAGAACTAAACCACAAGAACAACTTTACAGAAGCATATAACGTTATTCTTCAAGAGGAAGAAAAATGACATCACATGGAAATTTAGGAATGGAGAATGAATACAACAGTAATGAAAATATAAATAACAATGCATATTTATGAGAATACATATAAATATATACATATATTTGTATATAAAAGAGACCATCAAAATACCTATATGGTGAATGTTTAATTTTTTTAAAAGTATCATACTAAAGGACACATTGCCATTAATTTCCCTCAAAATATTTTCCTTTGCTTGGAACACACTTATCTCATTGATCCTGCAATTTTCTGAAGCAGTTCTGTAAGTCCTTTTTAGTGAGTGTCTTTATGAAGTGTCATCAAAAATATGATGAGTATTGATGTCAAATACCATGCAGTGTGTCCTCGACTATGCTATTCACCAGAGGGAATATTTTCTAATCCTTTGTAGGAAGCCAGCACTGCATTATTAGCCAAACCAGCCAACAATATTATTTGAAACAAAAACCATATAGAATATCTGTCATGAACATAGATGTAAAATCTTAAACAAAATATTAACAAACTCCAAGACTATATTAAAAAACTAAACACTATGATCAAGAAGGATTATTTCATTTATGGAAAGCTGGCTCCGCATTCAAAAATCAATTAATATAATCCCTCAGATCTGCTAATGAGCTGTGACTAAAGTTTAGTGATGTGAACACACTAAACCAGAAAATCACATGGCCATATCTCTAGCACATTTGACAAATCTAATATTCCTTAATGATAAAAAAGTCAATAAAATAAAAATAAAGAATTCCCTCATCTTCTTAAAGAATAACTATAAAAAACTACAGAAGATATTAATTCAGTATCACTTATGTGGATGCTTGGTATCATAATGTTTCTGATTTTGGAATATTTGCATTACATAATGAAATATCTCTGGGTTGGACCCCGACTCAAAGATACAATTCATTTATGTTTCTTATGGACCTCATATAATAGCTTAAAAATGATTGTTTTGGGGGGATCTTTTTGGTCATTTGTTTACTTTTATACTGAGTGTTGACCTCAGGGCTTTCACACTGAGGTACATCCTCAACCATTTTTAATTTTTTTTTTTAATTTTGAGATAGGGTCTCAGAAGTTACCAAGTTGCCCAGTCTGACCTCCAACTTGAGACCCTCCTGCTCCAGCCTACCAGAGTTCTGGCATTATGAGCACATATTACCATGCCTGATTTTAAAGTGCTTTAGGTAATATTTTTTATAATACTGTGTATGATACTAAATTTATGTGAATTGGACCAGTAGGAAACAAAGGTGTCAGTATCTCAGGCACCCATGTGAACAAAATTGTGGTGTTCCATATCACTGCTATTCCTGACTCTGAATCTCCTTGCTTCCAATAAGCAATGATTTATTCATACAGACTCACTGACAAATGCTTAATAGAAAGTCATACTACCACTGCTTATCAATAATAATAGTAAGTTATCATAATAAAAACACTTGAGCTTGGGTTAACTAATGATCTTGTTATTGCCATGAGTATGCCACTAATAAAATATTAACCAACACAAACAGCAAATGCTGAAAAACTGTCATGTTAGCTATGATGTTGTATTTTATGAAAAGATTACTGTATACTGTATTATATGTTTTTTTTTAATTTAAGTGGGAAGAGACATCAGAAGCAAATGGACAAGGAAGTAGGCTCTCTGTGGATGAGATGACTGGCAATCTTGATGGCTTTTTAAAGTTTTCTTAAAGAAATATTAACTTCATTCACAATGACGTGGCCTTGGAAATCTCTCTGGTTTTATGCACTATTGCTATTTCATGCTCTTTATGTGTGAAAGCTGTTCTCATTCTTCAGAAATCCCATCATGCATTTTCACCATCATCTGTGGGCAATTTTTCTAGAGTGTAGTGCCACCTTCATCGGTGCTGCTGCTTCTCATATGGTCACCAGGACTCAGAGTCACTTCAGCCGTTTCACTATCAGTCATTGAATGAACTACAGTCTCATTGTTAATGTTCAAAACTTCAATATCTACTTCTTCTAACTTATCAGTGCAATCCCAAGGTATGCACATCTGTAGGTGTATAAAGTGGTCAGACATCATGTACTTTCTTCATTGGACATATGGACTCTTCCCAAGACACCATTACACTGTTTATCATCAGTCACAGGTCAGGCCAGAGATCGTGCTGTGTGTAAGCATCTGGCTTTAGTGGCTGTGCTCTATGCCTTATAAACAGCATCTTCAGCACTCTTTATGCTAAACACCTATTGAAAAGGTTCTACACCTGTACCTGTGTTTATTGTTATCAAGCTGTTTGAGAATGTGTTTTTATATTTATTTATTTATTTAATTACTTTTTGGAATCAGAAATCAAACTCAGGACCTCACGTTTGCCAGGCAGGCGCCATGCTGCTGAGCCGTGCCCCTTGCCCTATATTTATTTTTCATTGATCGAATCACGCCTTTGCTGTATTAATACATGGATGAGTTAATAAATTCACAATAACTTCACATTTCAGGAAAATTAAATGGTTTAACATTACTTTTGATGAGAATTTTAGTTAGAGGATAAACAGACCAGTTGTCAAGCAACAACAAAAATTTGTCGGCATTGAATTCATCTTCCCTGCAGTGAACACAAACCATTCATACAAAATCACTTTTGAAAGCAACTCAAAAATATGAGCCTGGTGATCCATGCCTACTTATTAGTGCAATCTAGGGCTGTGTAATAATCACTTGTTCTATAATAACAAGGACACAAACTTTTGTGTAGTACAGCAAATTAACACTCTCGTGTTCTCTGAAGGGCTGTCAGTCCGACTTCATCAATATGCAACTAATATTTTCATTTTTAGTTTAAACTGTGTCATTCTAATTTTCATATATGTCTATCTGTCACTTTTAGCATAGGACTTCCACAGTTTATCTTTTTGTTACATGTGGCACTCATTCTGGCACCACTCTCTTCTATAAGATGCCTCATTCTTACACCTTTATCCAGTTTCTCCAACGATGTGTGTACTGTTACACATACATACTTTTTCCTTTCTTACTAGTGTAGTTCATAGGGATACTTTCAGGCCTTTGGGATTTTCTAGCAATATCTTTACACCAAAGAGAAAAAGAAAAAAACACATGATAAATGATGTATGAAGGTCTTGGGCCCCTTCGACCAGACTGAGGAACTCGCCACTGTTGAATCTGGCATGCACACATGTCACTTTATTATCCTTGGTAGGTGTCCTTCTGTGGGGAGTCTGGACAAATATAAAAATGATCTATCACTGTCAAGAAATAAAAAGGAAACTATAAAGCATTTCAAAATTGAATAAAATGCCACATATCTATGATATTTACACAAATAAGTTATGTGGAAATTCATAATCTCATCAAATCTATTGTTAATAGCAAAGTACAAAAGCTATTTAAAATGTAACATCGTAAGTGAACTGGCATCCTGTACGATAATAAGTGTAATAATAATAGTGATTACTTACAGAACTTTTTCTTTTTCTTCTATTCGCTTTGTGTGTGTGTGTGTAGGAACATTCCTAATATTAACATCTATCACAGGCAAAAATACATACTTGAGGGTTTGGGCGTGGTAGAAGAAGAAAGAAAATGGATAGAAAGTGCTTAATCGATTCAGAGGTGCTATTGGATAGGCAGGAAAACTTCAAATGTTCTACAGCACAGAATTGACTGCACATTTCACAAGAGTGGAGGAAATTTCAAGTGCTTCTAACACAAAGAAATGATAAATGTCTGATATGATGAATTTGCCAACTATCCTGATCTCATCACTGCACATTGTACATATGTGTTGAAATGTCGCATCATACATAATAAATATGTAAGATTATAATGAGGCATTAAATTATTATTATTATTATTATTGGTTTTTTACAGGGTCCCCTTATATACTCAGTATGTAGCTCTGAGCTCACTCTGTAGCCCAGGCTGGTCTCAAACTTGCAGTACTCCTCCTGCCTCAGCCTCCCTGAAGGGCTGGAATTACAGGAATGAGCCACCATGCCCAGCTTTAGGCATTAAAATTAAAAAATAAAATACAAATTAAAAGTTGTTCATTTAATCTATCTCTTTTTAATCCCTCCCATCTTTTTTTTTAGGTACCATTAGTTTCCCAATGGGTAACAAAATATTCTCTTAAGTCTGTTTCTCTTTTCACCCTTTCCACCCTTCCTTACTTGGAAGTTCTCCACATTACAGACTTTATGAAATTTCTAAAATAAAAAAGCAAGATTATTTTCTCTGAGAATTGAGTGAACATTATTATTTGTCTATTTTCCACTCACTCTCTCTCGTTTCATGGTAATAACCCTCTGGTACACTGGAAATAAAGGAACATAGATGTTCTTTATTGAATCTTCTAATGAAAAAGATTATATAGTATTATATTTTTACTGCTAACCAGTGTTGTCATTATCCTAGGATCCCTTGTTCCAAGTGCTGGGTTTTGAATATAAAAGTGTCTGAATAAATAACATGAAGATAATTTAACTATAAGCAAGTGAATAAATTTCTGAATGCACATAAAACCAACTCAGTTTTACACTCTGCTTTGTCTGTCAATACTGGATAATGCCTCAAATAGCAAGGAAACAAAATCTTCATTCTCAACCTTTTGTTAATCTATATCTCCAATGGTGATATGAGTGTTCCAAAAGTATAGAATTGTGAAAGTTCCCTGCTAATCATGCTATGTCAAATTGCATGTAGTAAGAAATACCTAGCATGTTAGTAAAGTGCAGTTCTGGGAGCATCTGAGGGTGATTGCCATGCAGGACTGTAAATTGAGGGAGGAAAATCCATCTCAGTTGTGGGTGGCACCAGCCAATAGGCTTGTAGCTTGTGTGGAAAGCAAAAGAGAATGAGAAAGAAGTGACATTTTTTGGAAGCGCCTCAAAAATGGCAGTCTTTGTCATTGCATTTGGACAGTCATCTCCAGGTTTTTAAACTTTCCAATGCAGGTTTATTCCAGCAGTTCTCCAGTGATTGCAGGCCTTCGATTCTGGACAAGAGTTGCTTCCCTGATCACAATTGTTTCACAGCTTCTATCTTGAGCTTCACAGCCCTGAACCTATCAGTGTGCCAACTCACAAGGGCCCCTGCAGATTCTCCTGCTTCTGATTCCACAGATGGTAACTGTGGACTCTCTCACCTCAGATCCTGTAAGTCTACCCAGTAAATCTCATCACATATTTATGCAAATATTTTCTATCAGTTCTGTTCCTTTCAAGAATCTTAACTAATACAGATTTGGGTACTAGGAATGGTTCTAAAGAAATAGAATTGCACGGATGAATTTCTCTGTTCACTTTTGTGGTCCCTGAAGTTGACTCTCTAAATTGATAAGATGTAGTGTCACCATGGCTGCTCCTTCTGCTAGAGTAGAGAGTAATGATAGTCTGTGGTATTAACTGTTTAAAGTAACATGCAACAATGATCTATTTAATTGTTCTTCTTCACCACTTACGAGATGTAAAGAATGTAATGACTTCATATATATTACTTTAGAATATTCTGGGAAGAATTATAATGATGTTGGCTGGCTTCTCTTAGCATCCCTGGGCAAAGTAATAGAGGAAAATAATGAACTCAAAGATCTACATTCCCCAAACCAACTGCACATAAACAGTCTAAATTCTTCCAAGTATGTCCTAAGAAGAAACTCCTCTCTTTCAGCCACAGGGTTGAAGTTGCTGAAACTAAATATAAGCTTCAAAATGGAATTGACTGAATTACAGTCCAAGTTTAATGTTCAGCCTCAAAGCATATCTGCAGTTAAACTGAGTGTACATATCATAAGGGGGCCCATTAATAGAGATTTAGATATTGAGAGAAACCTGATGAGACTATGTATGTTGGACTCCTATATTCTGATGGTATTATGTTGGCAGAGGAAGAGATTTCCTCTCCCTCAGTGGCAGACATATTCCTGCCTCACCTTATATATTGTTGGCCTCTGTACCTACACATAGGGAAATCTGTGCTGTTTCCATGATGCCTATAGAAATAGTAATGCCCTTGTCCAATGTAGTTATCAATGAACACAAGACTCATAATCCTCACACTAACCTTCGCTATCCACTTTTGCGTCTAAGCCTATATAACTAGACTCAAATCTCATAAGATTTCTAAGGGTGAGGTACCAGAATGGCCCATGTAAGGCTATGATATGCTCCCAAAGAGCTTTTTCAGTTTTCTAAATATTATAAGCAGAGGTACTGGGAAAAGGTATGGGAGTGAATTTTAATGGTGTATTATAATGGTGGAAGGAACATAACCTGGATGATCAGACTGAATTTCTTGATTGCATTTCCCTAAATGTAAAGAGAAATCTTCACTGTAGGCAGCTTTTGAAGTAGTTCACCTAGCTGTGCAGTTTACTTGGGAGAAAAAATATCCAGATGAGCAACTATACACTGATTCATGAATGTAACCAATGTACTGGGTGGATGGACAAAGACTTGGTAGCAACATGACTGGAAAATCAGTAACAAAGATATTTGGGAAAGAGATATATAAGTAGACCCTCCATATGGGTGAAAGATATGGAGATATTTGTGTTGCATGAAAATGTACACAAAAAAAGCAGCTCAAGAACAAGAGGACTTTAATTACTCCAGGGATAGGTTGATCTATTCTGTGGATTTTTTCATGAATGTCTTCATAAATGATCAATAAAAAATGAAGTGAATGCTATTGAAGCATGTCATCCAACAGGAGGACAGACTCATAAAAACTTTGCATTGTGTTCTCATCCACCTTATTCAACATATCTAGTTCATGTGACTTCTTATTCTTTCTCAAAGTGAAAATGAATCTGAGAGGCAAACTTTTTGAATTGATTCAGGATGTTGAGGCAGCTGTAACAGTACAACTAAAGACGTGAGAAAGGACTTCCAGAACCACTTCAGGAGAGTTATAAGAATGATATGATAAGTGGTTTTGAAGTAAAGGGAAATAGTTTGAGTGACAAAAATGGTGATGCAACTTTTACTATAATAATTTTCTAAAATTTAGACAATCACCGTATTTTTCGCTCATACTTCTTGTATGCTCAAAAGCATCACTTGCTATATGAAACTGTTTCTTCTGTAGTCAGGAATTATGGGTGGAGGAATCAAAGGGTGGAAATGGGTATTGCAACCCTCACCATTACACCAAATGACTACTAATAATACTTTTACATTCCATTTCTGTGAATTTATGTTCTGCTGGCCTAGAAGTCTTAGTTCCAGAGAAGGGAAGGTTTCTATCAGGAAGCACAACAATGATTCCACTGCACTGAGAACTAAGACTTACAGTGAATAATTAATGAGAAAGTAATAGTATGGGTGGCAGTGATTGATGGAGATTATCAAGAAGTTGGGCCACTACTCTACAATCAAGATCAGGAAGAATATGTTTGGAGTGCAAGAGATCCTTTCGGGTATTGCATAATATTATCCTATACTTTAGTAAGGTTTGTGGAAAACTACAGAGCAATCCAGGCAGAATGACTAATGGCCCAGAATAAGAATGAGATTATGGATTATCTAGCCAGGATAAGAACTGAGGCCCACTCACGTACTTGATAAAGGTCAAAGGAGTACAAAAAGATTAGCAGAAGGTAGTTACACCAGCTATGTCCATGTGACCAGTAAAGGAAAAAAGAACCGTAATTGTCATGAGTATTTCCTATTTTGTTAAAATACGTGGGCACATATACACCTACATTAAGCAGGTATCTTTGTTTTTCTCCTTTGTAACATAATGTTGTCTAAATGGGTACCAAAAAAAAAAAGTTGTAAAATGGCACAAGAAGAGTAAGCATCATCAAATGAACACATTTTTCTTCTAATCTGAGAGAGAACTAATGTTTTTGTTTATATGCAGGATAATAGTATCATACTAGGTATGGTTAGGAACTTGCTATTGTATTTGTAAATTAAGTATGATTTAAGGATATGTATCCAGTTGTCAAGTTGAGAAGATGTGGATTGAGCTGTTAATCATGATATGTCAACTATAATGAGTTTGCCTAATAGACTAGTAGAGCACAGTTCTGGGTGTGTCTGTGGGTGGCTGGCAGGTAGGCCAGAGAACAGAGAAGAAAGACCCATCTCAGTTTGGGATTGTAATAACCAATAGACTTATACCTTGGATGAAATTTAACAAAGGAAAAAAAGGAAATGTTATGATTTGTATCTAGGTGTCCCCAAAGTCTCATGTGTTCATAGGTGGGGCTTCTCAGAGGTGGCTGGATCTAGGTTGTGTAACACTGGGATTAAGGGTGGGTGTTGATAATGGGAGCCCCACCCTGGTTTTGGGTGGTACCAATCAATAGGTTTGTAGCTTGGATGAAATGCAAAGGACAGGAAGAAGGCAGGTTTGCTGATGCTGCTTGCTGCTTCACTGCCTTCTGCCTGCCACGCCATGAACTCAGCTATTCTCATCATCAGAGGAGTTTGGGACCTTGTTGTCACTGAGAATGGCTGTGGTACTTTTAAGGGGAGCTCTGGTCCTTACTTTGAGCATCACTTCCTGGTTCTGGTACAGAACCCTCAGCCTACTGTTATGATCCTTCATTTGCATAGAGTTTCTAGCTTCCACCAATGACATTTGTGCCTTTCCAGTACAGACCCATGAAACAGATACACATGAGTCATTGTGTGTGGGTTCTAGGCCTCCAGTTGGACTCATAGGTGGCATTGTCATTGGCTCTAGCTCTTCAGCTGGACTCATGCAGGATATTGCTATGGGATCCAGGTCCTCAGCTGGATTCCTTGGGTCTTAGTGTGTGCATGGATTTCCTGTGCTTCTTGTGTTCGACTTCATAATAATTCCATGAATTATGTGTTCTGTATTAAATCATTTTCTTTGCCAACCCCAAACTACAATGAAATTGGTACCAGGAGAGTGGGGTCACTGCTGTGATGTTGCCTGGCCATACAGCTTAATAATCTTGGGAATTAATTTGGAAAGGTTTTGAGAGATTGGCCTAGAGGCAACCCCTATATGCTGTAAACTATGTTGAGGACTCTGGTCAGAGCCTGGAAAATCAGCTTACTTGTGGAAATGCTGCCAGTTAAAATGAAGCTCAGGAGGCTTCTATTGAGAAGGATTGTATTGGCTGTTGGGTCCCAGATAGTATATTGTACTTTGGTAGAAAGTTGGTCTGCATTTTTCTGTGTTTAGAGATATTACCTGGTTGGCAGAAAAAATTCAGTGCAGTCTACTGTTGGAATGGTAGCGTGGTTAATATTGAGAGCTCTGGGTCACATCTATGTTGGAACAAAGAACCAGTAGAATAATTTGAAGTGTTTGGCCAGATGGAGGCTCCAGCAGAACTATGGGTTGCAAGGATGACACAAAGCAGGGCACGGTTGTTGAGAAGAACAGAACAATTGAAAAATGAACTGAAGTCTTTCACCTGAAGTGAAAAGTGTATTTAAAATGCAAGAGATCCCTGTTTTTCAGTCTTGCCAACCCTGTTAACATTTAATGGGACACAAGAACTGCAAGCCCTAGTATATGATTTTAAACTCCTTTTTAGATATATGTTTGTAACCAGGTTAATTAGTCAATTAGTTTTGTGGTTTCAAACTTGAATTTTGGTCACCCTTTGTATATTTTACTTTTGGTGCAGGAATGAGTGCATAAGAATTGTATGTATGTAGTTGTTATATTGATGTAAATCTGAATAGACCAAGACATGTTAAATTGTCACAAATCTGCCACTAGAGACTATGGTTTAAGGAAATGTGTATGATTATCAAGTTGACCAGGAATGATGGATTGACAACTGGTGCTCAACTTGTAACACCAGCTGAACTGAATCAGTGTGGGGCTGTGTGTGGATATCCCACCTGAGGATTGTTTCCAAGAAAAAAAAAAGGAGAACTGGAGAGGAAGAAGTAGTGTTATTTCTTCTGCGTGTTGTTGGTTCTCCTCTTGCCATTGGTTCTCATGGAGGTGCTCTTTGGAGGTGACCTTATAGAGTTTGTATTTGATTCATTGTCCAATGTTGGAATTATGGGTGTGAATACTACACCCACCCTGGGGCAGGTAGTTTACATACATTTTTAAGGAACAGAAAGAGTTTGTACACTCCTCCCTGTTTTGCTTGTTGCTTTTGCTGTTCTTCACTGCCATGAACTGTTGCCCTCTGCCATATGCCACTTTGCCTTGGAGTCAGCTGAATATGTCCTGAAACCTCCACAAACTGTGAGCTTAATAAACCTTTTCTTCCTTAATTAGTATTTTGTCTCAGTAATGAGAGAAAAGTAGCCAACACAGTGCCTGTTTTGGAAGAGTTCCTGTTTTCACCATTGCCTCTGAACATCTATCTTTAGTTTCTTCTGGTTTCCAACATGTTTGGTTGGCAGTTCCACAGATGATTCTCTAACAAGATTCCAGGCCTTTGAATTTGGACTAATGCTACTCCTCAGTTTCTCTTGTTCTGCATCTTCCACAAGGACTGAGCAGCTACTGGATCATCCAGCTCTTCTGTGTGCAGATGGCCACTATGGTCCTTTACACCTCTCCTCTTGTAAGTCTGCCTAATAAATTCCCTTGCATAATTATACGTGTATTTTCAAGTGATTTTATTCTTTGAGGAATCTTAACTAAAAGTTATCTAGATGGTATTCTGAAAAGTTTAGAATGACATCTCAACTAGTGTTTCCTCCATCTCCAATGACAGACAACTGCTGAAAACACAGGATTGGTTGTATGTATACTTATATGTTTCATTTATAAATGCTTATGTGTTTTATTACAGACATATTTACATAGTAATTCTATCCATTTTCAGTAAATGCTTTCAGTGAGATAAATCCTATACAATAAATGGATTTTTAAATGTTTATTAGAATGAAAATGGTGTAAACTATATGAATATAAGAATTGGAGCTAAGAATCTCTGAATAAGAACTATCTAGCATTTGCATTGTGTGTCTTTTGGCCACATATTTGTCCTTTCTTTTAAAATGTGAGCTTGTTATTACATGATATTTTAAAGTATTAGGTATAATATATGCAACATACATTGGCCAAGTCTTTCTATGTAATAAGCTTTTGATAAACAGCAGGTTTTGGGAATGTCTTTCTTGTTATTGTTGTAATTATGGATTACCATTTAGTTTAAAATTGTTACCAGGATTGAACTCTATCATATAGTATTTCCATGCATTCATGAAGAAGAAATAATGCTAGTTAATTAAATATCATTTTTTTTTTTACTTTTGTTTTGTTTTGTTTTGATATATGGTCTTACTATGCAGTTCAGGCCGGTGAAACAAAATGTGTGTATCCACCTGAGACTAAAATTGATATTTCTTTTTAATTTTCACTACTTTGAAAATATATGAGCTGGGCATGTTGGTGCATGCCTATAATCCCAACCCTTGGGAGGCTGAGACAGGAGTATCACTGTGACTTTGAGGCTGGTCTCGGCTACATAATGAGTTCAAGGCCAGCCTGCACTATGTAGTGAGACCATGTCTCAAATTTAAAAAAAAAAATCATATCGAAAGGGGAAGGGACAGTAGGGAAAAGGAAACAAATTCAAGTCATCATACTATTAGTTCTTTTAGTTCATTGAAAAGGAAGGTTTGTGCTAATATCGATTTGAGAACTTTTTATGTCCATATCTTGTACCCTGAGCAACTACTTTAAAGATAACAATATATAATGTATAAACTATTGTTATTCTCCTATTATTTTGCTATGAAATTTTATTTTACTTTTTTTCCATAAAATAAAAAAAAATTTAAAGCAGAAAACCAGAAAAAGAAAATATATGAGGCAGGAGTCTAGGAGAAGTGAAAATTTAGCAAAACTGAAGATACACTAAAAGGCGAATGTGCACAGGAACAGGGAATAGAACTAGAATTTAAGCTGTTTTACAATGGTTTCCGCTTGTGTTGATTTACAAGGTCTTTCAAAGTAGAAATTACCAAACCAATTTATAGATGAAACTGTGGCTCCAACAATTAAGATACCTTTCCCTAGATCACAGAGGTAGTAAGTATCCAAGGCAGGTATTGATCATGGATATTTAGAAAACCCTAAAGTTGTAATTTTCATGTAATAAGATTTGTTTTCAAACTAAATATTAGCATTATTGTCATTTAACAGGAAATAGAGATATATGTTTGAGAAATGTTAATAGCTTTTTGGAACCTAAAGTGGAAAGAAATGCCAGTAGCTTTTTTATCTTACCAACAATATATAAGCTAATATAATTTAGTGAAAATGATCTTAATTTTTCTAACATCAAGATTTTTATGAATGTGACTTTTAAATAAAGAAAACTCATAGAATAAATATTTTAAATAAAAACATAGAACAAATTTATTTATAAACCATAGTTGTGACAATGTAACTATATTAACTGTAACAAAATATAGTGAAATATAAAAAATGAAAGAGTTGTGGAAATATCATGAGAGAAAAATGACTTTTTCCTTTAAATTTAAGTAATTTTGAGATAATTATTTCAAGATACAAAATGAAATTTTAAAAACCCAGAAATTCAGTGGTATAAAATCTAAAAGAAAAAGGACAAAATACAACAGACAATCAAATTTCAAGGAAAAAATCAACATTTCAGTGGGAAATTTCATGAAAATCAGCAATTTGTATTTTCTTTGACACAATTTAAAACAATAAAAGATGACTTTTTTCTGGATATTTCTAATCTGTATCTGACAGAACACAGCAACTTGAAACTATTTTTAAATTATCCATTCATTCACTTATTCATACTTGTTTTGATTATTGATTTCTTCTATGCACACAGCACAGTGGTAGGCTCTGTTAACAGCAAAAGCACAAATACAAACTTGAACTCAACCCCAGAAGTCCATGAGGTCACTGGAACTAAATGTAAGGGTTTGATGTCATAAGCCTGGATCTCTGAGTAACAGAATACCATCAGTGCTTAAAAGAGATACAGCAGATAATAAGTTCCAGAATAAGTCAGAAAATTAAGGTATTATTTGGGACTAACATTTGCAGAGAAGGCATCACAAATGTGAAGATCTTGAGAGAGCTGGGGGTGTAGGTCAGTGGTAGGATGGTTACTTAGCATGTATAAGGCCTTTGACTTGATCCTTCAAACTGTAAAGAAAAGAAAACAGAGAAAAGGAAAAAGAAAAATGAATTAAGTCCTTGGAAAATAAACTAGGCATCCTCAAAGAGTCATGAACACTTCATAAATAAATAAATAATATTCTTGTCCCACAAAATTATAAATCTATAGTGATCTCATCGTCACTTCATTCAAAAGTGAAATAACTATTCAGTGATCACAATGCCAGCCTATCATTAAACCTTTTAGACATTTACTTATTCTACAAATATTTATGGGCATTAACTTTTTTTTGAGTACCAATCTTGAAAGATAATGATGTAATTTTTGTATAGACAGACTAGTATTTTATTTTAGTGATGCTAAGAGTCTATTTGGAAATATAGAATTTGATGATAGAAGCCCAAAATACTACTTCCTATTATGATAAAGATTAGGAAAATGAGAAACAGGCTGGAAAACCAATGTATTTTTTAACTCCATGGAACAAATGACAACGGTGATCTGAACAGAGTCAGAAAGAAGTTGATGTATATATTTGAGAAATAAAATTGACAAGACATCACTGGTATGAAGGGAATGAGGTGTAGAAGAATATAAGTGCTTGATGTGTTACTAATTGAAAGTGATCACAGCATTACATCCAGAAACATGGCGAAAATATTAAAGAATTTTTTTCTTACTTTGTGTGAGTTATCATAAACTCTTAAGTGGAAACAGCTAGTTGATATATTAGGAAACATGCAAAACTGGCTATAGATATTTACTGAAGATTTTTGACAATAGTGTAAAAGATATTATAAAGGGAAGTAATGTTCACAATATAGGTAAGGGCTGATTTAATTTCTAGATACATATTATATAAGGGAACATCAGATTTTGCACACTGGCTTAATCCTGGAGTCTATATTAATTAACATTGTGACTGGTAAGGAAAGCTTTTTCTATTTTCAGGCTTTTAATTTTGACTATTGACAGATAACCAGGGTAGAGCTTCTGGTACCATTCCAGTAGTTCCTTATTATTATCAGATTTTGTATAGTTCCCTATTTATTTAATTTAGGAAATATTGGTTTCTAGGTTTGATTTTATTTACCTACAATCATGCGAACCTTATTTAAATTTTGCCTTTAGTTGCTTTGGATAAGTGATTCCTTCTATTCTATTCACCTACTTTGTGACCTTTGAGTGTGGAAATGTATCTAACTATGCCTAGAATATATCAGTGCACAATAACTGTTACTTTGCGTTTCCCCCAAGGAACAATCCATATTCTATTTTTATTTCCTTCTAGTCTATATTTCTAATCACTCTCTTCCTTTCTGGCAGTAGGTCATTCATATTTCCTTCAGTTCCAATCCCAGGATGTCCATTGATACATCATGGTATATTCCCTGAATCTATTTCTACATGATTTAGTTTAGGGAAAAATTTGCTGTGGGATCTCTGCACATACATAAATCGCTGTTTGTTTACCTAGTCAAGAGACATACAATTATGATGCACAAAGACTTCAGGAGGGCCAATTAATCAGAACTCAGTTTTAAAAATAGAGAAATGACAACATGTGATTCCACAGAATGAAGTGAGGTTTGGAAGGCCTTGCACAAATAACATTTAGTATAAATTAACATTTCATATCGTTATAATGTTTTACTTATCAAAATATTTACATCCATCACTTGCTTAAGGCCAAGTTTTAGACTTTGAATATATAGCGATGATGAATAGGTCTAAATAAAACACATCTCAGGAGTTTAATTGGAAAGATGGAGAAGAACAAGTGAGAGAATTGTGAAGTCTTAAAATATTCTCATGATCCCTCCAAGTGAAGGAGCAGGTGATCAAGATGTTGTGTCAGTAAGATGCAAATTCCATGGAAAAGACAATGGCATACAGGTAAAATACGATGGATACAATATGAGTGGTGTGTTTCAGGAATTGAGATAACTAAGTCAGGAAGTTGAGTATATATGACTTTTTAAATAAAGCCAGATAAATAGAAGAAAGAACAGAAAAGATTGGGGTAGAGTTTGTGGAGTTACATTAGATGCATTGTGTGAAGTATTATTTGGATATGGAAAGATTATAGACTGAGCTTCAGTTTTATGGAATGGTTTTATTCTCCACAGTGCCTCACACAAGCTCTGTCTCAGTATTTTCTTACTAGAAGGCTGTCAAAACAAATGTTATTATTTTATTCACAAGTTTATATTACTTAAGTCAGATGAGTGAACAAATTATGAATTAATATGGTGGATAGGAAGCTTGCCAGTATGCCAACTTGCCTAAATGATCATTTTTACCCACTTTTGCCTTTGTGTGGTTTCCATAAAACAGGAAAATGTATTTTCACTTCAGACTCAAAAAATATAGAGAATTAAAGTAATATCAGCAGATGAGATTATGGTAGGAGTAAAATGGTAAAATATTTTTCTATCCCTGAAAGTCCATTAGCATAACAAAAGATACGTATGATTTTATTTCATATTCCCTTTCATT
The DNA here is from genome assembly GCA_004363535.1 of Dasyprocta punctata. NCBI lineage: Eukaryota > Metazoa > Chordata > Mammalia > Rodentia > Dasyproctidae > Dasyprocta > Dasyprocta punctata. The sequence continues at coordinate 15,178 of RJWM01004561.1, read as the reverse complement.
GATAAACAAAAACCTGGGGATTTTGTATATTCAATGCAGACAATAAACTCAGAAAAGGTACCAAAGTTTTAAATTCAATTCATTTATCAAATGTTTAATAAGTAATAGTTATGTCTCAGACATCATACTTTATTAAGTATAGACACAGTTGTGGACAAAGGTACAGATTATGCTGAAGCTATTTTAGTGAGGTAAAGAGACATGTATGGAAAGAAAGGGACAAAAATATTTTGTAAGACATTTTCAGATGTGAATTTCTTCCTAAAATGTAACCATAAAAGTATTTATTCCTGACTAGGGAAATCATTGAAAATCTCATAAAATTCAGCCTTCAGGTGAAGATATAAAGAATAAGCAGGAATAGGCAGAGATACAAATGGTAGCTTTTAAACCTTGCAGCAAAAGAGAACAAGTGCCAGAATTTGTTCCTAAAAAACCTAGAAGGATTTAAATATTTTTAGATACTGGAATAAGAGTCAGATTAGTAGAATAGAACTGTTAGAAGCCATAAAGTCCAGATCTGAACATACAATTTCTTATAACATGTGCAAATAAACTTAAAGTATATCTTGGAAGCCATTTGGAGATGTCAAAGAAGTTTAAAATTAGGAACAACATCCAAAATTTGTTGAAAATTGCATTTCTGAAATGCTGAAAGTGAATTATTGAAAGTAGAGAAAGTATCCTTACAGAGATTAGTCTTCTGTTCTAACTCAGGTCAATGTAAAAACAAAATGTCTGAACTAAAACCCTGACCATGAATTCCAAAGGAGAAAATATGTGCAAATGAACCCAATCTAAGTCAGCTTACATTTTTTTGTTTTTGTTTTGCTTTTGGTACCAGAAATCGAACTCACAACCTCGCATTTGTGCCACTGAGCTAAATACCTGGCTCTATTTTTTGAGACAGTGTCTCACTATGCAGTTCAGGCTGGCCTCGAACTCACTTTGTAGCCCAGGCTGGTCTCGAACTCCCAATGATCCTCCTGCCTCAGCCTCCTGAGTGCTGGGATTAAACACATGCACTACCACACCCAGCTAGTCAGTTTACTTTTTGTGTTCTGTCTTGACAAATAGAACATTGCACCATTTAAAAGTCACCACATCTGAGGCATAGGCAGGAGAACAATAAGATATTTTGATTCATAACAGTGTTAACCTGAGGCTCTTTGCCAGTTATTTCGAGGATTTAAGTCAAATTTTAAGTTTCAGAGTAAAGTGGTCACTGAATGAAGAAAAAAAACCTCACTATTACTACTGATATGTGTGTGTGTGCTAATTTTAGTTTAATGAGAATCAATTCATCTATTTATATGTAGTTTAAATTCCTTTGTTCAATTATTAGGACATCATAAGACTTGCTTGTTGTTATTAACCATGTTATTATATCTAAAAGTGACTACATTATTTTCAATGTTTTAAACAAACTCTTCATTTTAGAGGAAATATTATATGTTACTACCATTAATTATTATTGGAATACCATCAAGACAAGTAAGCCAGATAGATATTACTGTCAAGAAAAAAAAATGAGGAACCATTTCCCTTTAAAGATCTGTATGTGAATCAAATGTCATTATGTTCTGGAAATTTCATTAAAAAAGCTCAAGAAAAATTTGCTGAGGTACCATAAAATAAAGGAAACCTAAGTTTAGGACTCCTTACCAGTTTAGCCTTCTTACATGAAAATTAGCAATGTGTTCAGCTGATCTTCTTTTGATTTAAAATCTGATCAAGTGCAATGTTTAAAACATGTCCTGTAAACAGGATTTTTTTTTTTTGGCACCAGGGATTGAACTCACACCTTGTGCTTGCCAGGCAGGCTCTCTGTAAATAGGCTCTTAGCACAACCTTTGCATCTGTCTTCCAGTCAGGTGTTGTCATGACTGCTAGCATAATGAGATGGGATTACACAGGTCAACAGGAAAAATTGAGGTCAGTGAAGACAACGTAAAATATATAATGTGTGACTAAAATAATATATCAATGACAGGCTTGTTAACAAGTAACATCAATTCAGAATATTTTGATTAGTTATTAAAAGAAAGCATGCAATGCACACCCCCCACATAGTCAAATCTCTTTGGAGAATGAAGCTTGAGATTTTCCTAAATTTGGCAGGTATCCTAAAGATGTTCTGACATCACCCATAATGACTTGTGAGGTAGAAATAGAAGCAGAATAAATAAATAACCATGATGATAGAATGCACTATTTTTATGTGCTGACAAATGCCCGAATGGGTAATCTTGTGAAATTTTATGGCCAAAAGTTTTAAGACTGAAAGAACAAAGTACTGTGAGTCTGTTCATGAACATAAATATTATCCTGTTTCTTGGATATAAAAATTCTTAGTGGCATTTATTAGTTTTAAAATTCCTAATTTGTCATGATTACTGATTAGAAATACTCTATTCAGTTTCATACTTGTCTGTAGTTCTTGTTTTGTATAAAAAAGGCTTCTAAAATTATGTTAGCATTGCTTACAGCCATACCACCCTGGATGTGCCTGATTTCATCTAAAATCATTTTGTCATCAGGCCATATAAAATACTGTAACATTTTCCTTAAGACATTAGCAGCATACCAAGAGCTGCACAGACAATTTTTCAATAAATTTTGATTGTTGAATTAACAAGTGACCATGAGGATGCAGTAGCTAAATATTATGAGAGGAATATCAGGGAACATAGTATCCTCATCCTTTTGTATGAGTAAGGCAATATGAAATTAAGTAGAGAGATATCTCAAAAAATTATTCCCAGCTCTGTTAGTATATTTCTGAGTGTTTTTAATTGGAAAATTACCTTCACAATTTATTTGGACATGTTAGTTGACAGGTACCAAGATCCTTAGGAAACTAACTTCTATGAGAAAAGAAAAACTTACTATTGCCTTTGCTCCTGATCCTGTGAGGAGTTAATATAATGTGTAATGGATAATGGAAAAGACAAAAATAATAAGGAAAACATTTGTGTATAGGAAAATGAGAGGAAAGAAAATGGTAGAGACAAATTGGATTAGGTGAGAAGTGGCTGCAATTTTTCAACAATACAGAGGCTGAAAATTATCTTAATGGTGAAATGTTCTATTCTTTTTGAAAAATACATTACTGAAATAATACAAAGTGTTCTGTCTTTTATCCATCCAACCTAATGCTTTCCCAATTGTGAAATGTCATTGGATTCTGCTATACTCATAATGCATTGTGAAAAATTGCCTTTTCCCCTTTAATTCAAAAACATGTTGAATTTTATATGTGGACCAAAACAAGGAATTGAAAACTAAACATGAAGAAGAGGACTTGAGAAAATGTGAGACTCAGAATTGGTAGAATTTTAGAGCACTACCAAGGTTTCCGAAAGATACTGAACTGAAGAGTTGCAGACTTTCCTAGACCTTCATAGTGAGATAATTATCTCAGTGATCTTCCGCGTTCACAAGTCTACTCTGTCTTCTTTGCTGAAGGAAAAACTGAGAAGGGGAGAAATATAGGAATGAGAAAAAAAAGTACTGAAGAAAGTGAAGGAGAAGTCAGGAAAGTCGAGCAGGTGTTCACTGCATGCGAATTTCTCATAAATTATCTCAAAGTTTAAGGTCCAGCATTTCTCCATCTCCTACCAAGTCAACTTCCGCAAGTGCTGTCTCATCCTAGGTGAACTACTAAAGGAGGACAGAAAGGCAAAGTAGATATTGGTATGAACTTACAGGTAAAGTTGGTATTTCAGGGTAAAATTGTAATGTTTTTGAGGTAGTATAAAGTACGTTTCAATGGGTTTTAATGGTGAGAGGGTAAATCAGAATTTTTACCTACAAGAGTAAAGAGGAGGAGGACGATCAAACTTAGAAACACTGAGTGAAATGGTAATCCTATGAGTTAAGATGAAGTGCAGAGAGATGACACTAGAGTTTTCAGATCATGATAGGAAATAAGTGACTAAGGAATTTCAAAATTTTTTCTTGGAAGATTATTCTAATAATCATGTTAGATATATTGAAATTGAATTTTGTACTAGAAGGCTTAAAAAATAAACTGAAATTGAGTTTGGTACTAGAAGGCTTCAAAAATGCCTGACTGAGAATTATGAAAGCCTGAAAAGCAGCAAACAGGAGAGGAAAAAAGGGGAAAAAATAAATTTATTATAAAAATACTAAAATTTAGAACTAATAGATCATGAAAATCAGGCAAATAGGAAGAGTTGGGAATTATGTTTAAGATCTTCAAGAGCTGAGTAAGAAAGGGAAAACCACAGAATGGATAAAAAAGATGTGGTATTTTTATGCAATGGAGTATTACTCAGCTATCTAGAAGGATAAACTTGAGACTTTTATTGGTAAATGAATGCAAGTTGAGACAATATTCATAAGTGAAATAAATCAGATTCGCATGTGCAAATATCATATTATCTCCCTAGTGCAAAAAACCTGAAAGAGTAAATAAGATACAAAATGTTCATTAGATATTTTGAAAGTGAAAGGTAAAGAAACTACTCAAAAGGAAAGAACAACTGTGATAGGGGAAAGGAGAAAAGAAAGAAGGGAAAAGATTATATATATATATAGAGATAGATTATATATATATGTACACAATATATATAACTATGCTACTAATCTGTTAGTTCATCAAAAAGAACAGTTTGTGCTTTCATTGTTCAATTCCTTGATCATTTTTCTTCATGCCTATATCTCATAATCTGAACAGCTACTTTGATGATAGCAATATGCAATATATTAACCAATTTTAATTTCCTATCATTTTGTTTTGAAACTCAGTATCATTGTTTTCATTCTTTTTTCATTTTTAAAATAAAAAATGATAAAAGGAATATGATTTCACAAAAAAAAGTGAAGACCAAAACAGTCCAAAAGTTTAAAGAAACTTCTGAAATATTACTGTATCTTTATACACTAGGGAGTATACTGCAGGTCAGCATATATCAATTGCTTCAACTATACCAAATTGTCTCAGTTTAAAATGCTTAGTAATGTGTGTAGTCTCCACAATGTAACTACAGATTAGGTACTCTTGATGTGGCTATAAAATAAGCCCCATCCTTCTCAGCCTTATTATATCATAATTTGTGATTATCTTATAAACTCTTCAAGGAATTCAGGTCTTGAGGAAAGCACAAAGTAAGTAGCTGGCATAGTTTAGACAAACAACAGCATCTTCCAATGGTGACTGATTCTAAAACTGTCCTTGAAGAAAATAATTCCAGAGGATTAAAGTTAACATATATGAAGATCCATTTAATTACCCTTTATAAAAATTAATTCCTGTTTGTTTTGGATAAAGCACTGGCTCTATATCTCATTTGTGACATGTATTAAATGTATACAACCTTAACTGATATATCAAAAGTAGTTTTCTTGAAATCCAGTGAGATACCTAAAGAATTGTAAAAAAAGGAAATGAGATATTGTAAGAAAAGAAAATTTAAGTTCAGATGACAAAAAATGTATGTGCATGTCTGTTGTTACTATTTATTGCCAAGAACATGAGAACATTGATCTTTTTTATAGCAATATGTAATTCAAAATCCTGGTTTATTTGCTTCAGATATAAAGGTATGAATTTATTTTTCCATTTACATTCCAGCAAGTTGAAGTTGTGAGTACAAATACAATAAAATGTGTGTTAATTTCCACAGTCTCTTGAAACTGGCATTTCTATTACTTCCCAGTCCAGAGGTTTTTAATTCACAGTATTTCACATTAATGTTAGACTTGCTGTAGGGTTCTTTCTTAAAACATCAGAGATGCCTTCAGGAAAAGTTAGCTCTCTGGCTTTCTGAAATATTACTCATTTATAGCACTAAGAATGGAGAGCAATGGAAATAGCAGAATGCCAACCCACCCAGAGGCAACACATCTTAATTCTGTAGTGTCAAAAACATATGACTAGCTCGCTGCCTTTCTTACTAATTGATGTATAGAAATTTTTAAAGTTCTTATGAGAATGATTTTTCCAGATCACTCACATTGTATATATGCAAATAGAGTTGGTTTCTACTGATCTAGAAACATGAAATCAAATTGTTTTTTGAATTACCTTTTGAGAATAGCACTGAATTCGTACAGGCAAAGAAAAACATGCATATAATTGAATAATAAGAAGTCCCATGGAACTCTTTAAAGTTTATAAGGTTCTTTGATATATAATATCTCATTATATTTTCAAAACAACCTTCTGAGTCATGCAGCTCTAGAATTGTGGTTTCCGTAAAAAAAGACAGGCTAAAATAAATTGAATATATAGTAAGGGGCAAACACAGATATTCGAGATTTAGTAGAATGTGTCAATAAACAGTTATGTTGAAACATTTAAATAGTCTGATAGGATAATATAAGTGGCGTGATCAGGGTAGGTGTCTTTATGATGTATCATACAATGATGTAATGTACAGTATTACACCATAGTATTGACAGATTGTGGTTACCTTAATTGAGACTCTTTTATATATTTTCCTCCCTCAGATACAAATAATATTTCTGGAATGAATACAAAAGTGTTGCACCTGCTGTTGTAGAAAAGGAGAGAATATTGACAAAAACATGTATCTAAATCTTCACTCAGTCACTAGCTTTGTTTCTTTTGAAAATTTGCTTCATGCTTCTGAAATTCCATTTTTTAATTCTTAAAGTGGAAAAAGCAATGCTTTCTTCCTAGGTGGTTGCACATATAAGGCAGTAAAGCAGCCTGAGATATCTGTACCTTTTCTTTTTTCCTCTCAGTGCGTCCCAGTGCACAGAGCAGCGGGGATGAAACCACACAGCTTCTGAGTATGTGTCTAAAGTCCCTTTCCCTATCTCACAGTAAGATATAAGTCTGTCATATATGAGACATAGAACATAGTATACATTTCAAAGGGAAACTTTGCGTCATAGAACCAAAAATATAAACTACATCATTCAATGAATATTAATAATTAGGTGACTTAAGAAATTGTATCACCTCTCTAAGACTTTTAGGAACTATAAAATAAATCAGACATAGAAAGTTAAATATCACATGGCTTCTTTTATATAAGAAATCTAAATTATAAATAATTTAAAGAGCAAAATAAAAGATACTTGATAAGAAACAGGGAGACAGACTTTATGCAGTTGTGAAGGGATCTGAGGGTTGGAAGTAGTGGGAGGAAGCAACAGAAGGGGAATTTTAAAAATTCAGAATGTGATATATACATGTATCAATTTCCTATTATTAGTGTATTTATTATTACAAACATATCAAAAAGCAAATACATATGTATATATGAAAAGCAAAAAATAACTTAATCTAGTTTCTGATAAATAATCCAGGTAAACTAGATTTGTTTTCTGCTCATGAAAACAGTGAGTTAATATTGTTAACATTGTTATGGTTTAATTCAACAAATAGTTGAATTTTAATGAAGCAAATGTATCAGTTTTGGTAAGTTCCATTGACTTTATATGCAGCAACACATAATATTTCATTAAAACATTGTCCATTGATGTATGACATCTGCATGTTGATTGATACATAACACTAGTCACTTTTTAGGTTGATAATTTTTACCCATGTATAGCAGAACATGTTTGTAGAATACAGAGTGAATATTCTTTTTAATACCCTTCTCTATGCTAACCATCTGCTTCCTTTTACCTCTACATCATTATTCCTCATTTTAATTACTTTTGTTATTATTATTATTAGTTCACATTTACAACATACAATGATTATATTCATTGTAGGATTTTTGGTATGCGTAGGTGATGCAACTTAATTATTTTCCCTTTCCCCTTACCCTGTATCCTCACCCTCAGTCTCATGGACCCCTTTCCATTTGGGAAAGATCTTTTCGCTGATTCCTTGTATCAGTCTTTGATATTATTTTTTATTTGTGCTTTGCATTACTCAAATGAAAGAAACCATACAACATTCAAGCTTGTCTATCTGATTTATTTCACTTAACATTGTATTTTCCAGGTGAATACATTTTCCTACAAATGTCTTAAATTTATCCCTGTTTATAATTAAGTAGTATTCCATCATATAGAGACACCACATTTTCTTTATCCATTCATCTGTTGATGAACACATAGGCTGCTTCCAGGATTTATCTTTCATATTGATAAAATATGTGTATACCTGTATCACTATAATACAATGTGTTTAGCTCATTTGGGAAGACTTCCAGAAGAGAAATAACTTGATCAAATAGACTATTTTTTTTTTAGCTATCTCCTTACCGATATGCATAATGGTTGTAATACTAGCTTACATTCCCACCAACAATGTAAAAGGGCTTTTTTTCCTGTAGCCACACCAGCATTTGATATTATTTAATTCAATAATGGTGGCCATTAATTGTGGGATAAAATGAAATCTCAGTGTTGTTTTATTTTTCTTTCTATAAGTTTATTGGCCATTTGTACTTCTTAAAAGTGTCTGTTCATTTCTATGTTTTGATTGGGTCTTCTATTTTGAATGGTCTAACTTCTTTGAGTTCTTTTTATATACTCAATACTAGTCCTTTGAGGAAAAGTTGGCAAAATTTTTGGGAAAAAAGGAAAACAACTGAAATAGTCATTTTCTTATGTATGTCAGGTGGTTTTAAATTTCTAGACCATATGCAGAGAACACAATTTCCCTGTCTCTTCCTTTGTATGACTATCTGTTCCCATCCTGCTTTTCTTGATTATTTCTGATATCCAGATCCCAAAATTCAATGGAGTAGCCTTATCATTTGTAAAGGCATGTCAAAATAGGGGAAGAGGATATAATCTTTGATAATATAGTTTTAAGTATCTCTGCAATTCATATCATAAAGCTTCCAAAGGAACCCAAATTAGATTTAACAGAGTTCTTATATTTTGAACTGAAGCAAAGCCAAACAAGTATTGTTTAACGAACTTTTTTCATAACCAGTATTGTTGAAAATGGTAACTGACAAATACAAAATTTAAAAGATTCAATGCAACTTTTTAAAATTAAATTTAGTGTCTAAAGTATCTTAGAGAATTGAGAGTTTTTGGGGTTTCTGCCTCAGGTGATCATCGAGAGCTCCAGAATCCATCAATGTGGTGGCCCAGTCTCCCATGTACCTAGGTCATAGATCAAGATAAAAAGAAGACACACACATTCTTCATCGCCTTCATTTTCAAATGACCCCTCTCATTTTCAGTCATGTTCAGTTGTTGAAAATTCATCACAGAGACTCATCTCCATTCAAGGAGCTAGCTACAGTCTATTGATGTACTCAGAAAAGTAGGAGACCATGAGAAAAAAAAAATAAGTAGTCAATTCTTGCCATGTGATCTTTTGTGTACCCAAGCTAGTTACATAAGAACTATCATATATTCAGGGTCAGCCACATGATTTGGGTGATCTGGTGGAAAGTGTAATTTCAGGATTCCTTATTCCAAAGGCAGGGAAGTGGAGATAATGATCGTTTTGCTGTGAGGAGTGTGTTACAGATTTTTATACTAAAATAGTAAGAAGATACTTGCTTTCTTTACCAAATCTATCCTGACACGCTTTGTGTGTACCTGTATTTGTGTGTTTGCCATTTAATGTCATCCTCTTGGAGATATGGAGAAATTTGTGGGGCTTATGTTAGCTTCATATGCATCCAGGGCTCTAACTCAGGAATCAGTGTGCATGAATGACTCACCACATGTTGGTTCCCACTTCTCCTAGCTGATTAAATATTACTACACTGACTGTGAGTAGAGAAATCAAGCTTCCTTTCTCCAAGCTTCTCATTTCAACCTATGGCAGATAAATGACCATCCAAGGGTTGCAATCAGAATACGCTCAGTACCAGGACCTATGGTGAGCCAGAACATTGACTTCACTGAGTCACTTTTACAACAACTGTGGCACTGACAGCTTGAGTGGTGTTAGTGTCACCTTCCATACTAGTATGCATGCCCAAGCCTGAGTCTCCTCATGACCTTGCCAAGGCTCCTGCTCGGTGTGAGGGATGAAGCATAATGCAATGCTTCCATGAACTCAGGAACTTGTTCTTGTCTCAGGAGAAGAGTTGTAGCAGTCCTGGAACCAAGGAAGAGAAGGTGAGGTTGGGTAAGTCCAGACTCCAAGGAGCTGGGAGCCAGTGGTTGAGAATCTTTGTTGCAGGGCAGAGAAGTAGTAGAAATGGCCTGGTCCTTCAACCAAGATTGAAAATCAATGTGTCATTGTTGCTTTGGATTTCATATACAAATCACAATTTCAAAGATAATTCATTGTTTGAAGATAATTGCAGATCATTAACTTTCTGAGAGGAAGCCTATGCTTGACTGCACTGGTTTTGCAAACATGAGACTTGCCCTGGACAAAACACATTGTTTTTATTATCCCAAACTCCCTGAGACATACCTTCAGGTCACCTTAAGGAACATGTCTTCTTTTTCCATTAATTACATCAAAGTATCACAACATGGGAGGTCTAAAAGGGCTTTATATCAGGCTCTGTTCAAAACTAACAATAATAAACTGCAGGAAAGCAAGCCTTCTAGGTGTGCCTACAAGTTGTCCCTGACTGGAAGATGAAACAAAGATGAAAACCAAAGAAACACAGAATTAGTTTAAAAAGTGGGGCCAAGGACTCTTGGCTGTCTTACACAAAGAGCCCTGAGCATTTGCTTCATTTTAATTTTACTCACTCAAACATGGGAGCAAGAAATTAGGGTACAGAAGATTCATTGGCCTCTTGTTATCCATAATATATGCCTAGGTAAACAACTGGATCTCAGCTGTGTTGACTCTTCTCTAGACCCTGCAGTGTGCCAGCAAGCCTGCACATTGCTGAAGGAGTGCAGCTCACTGCTTTTCTCCATTGTGCTTGCACACAAGGTCAATGAGGCCCCGATCCTCATTATCTGGCTGGTCTCCTACAACAAACTTTTCTTCCTGTGCTTTTGGTAGTGTCATTTTTTCTCTCTGAAATAATTATTTTTCCATTTAAATCTTTACTTGTTTCAATACTTTAAAGACTTATTTCATTTAACCCTTTCTAAAGGCCTTTTATGATCACCCCAGAGGAAAGATTATTCCTTTATTTATGTTCTTTACTCCAGGTGGAAGTGTACATATCAGAATCACTTTAGAAAATTCACAAAACTCTTTGCATATGCTCATTTTCTACACTGAAGGTTTAAGCATGATAAGCATGGATAAGTCAAAAAATTCTCTAAATTTTCCTTATTATAGTATAATTCATATTCCATTGAAATGTTTTAATGCCTAAAGTTCATGCAGATATTTTTGTGGAACCAGTTATTACTTATGTTCTCTATTACATTTGTGCATATGACTATCTCCCCTGAATTGAACACAACTTTTGCACAGAGGAAGGCATTGCTTATTCCTATTTTCCTGTGATGCAGATGCATTTGATAAATGTTCACCTTTTGAATCACTGGATTACATTACTAAAAATTTTGATACATGGAACCTTAAAAGAGAGTGCATATGTAAGGGCCAACCCACAGTGTTCATGTCAAGTGCCTTTGCTTTAGGATGACTACATATCCATAAATTTTCACTTTGATAAAAGAAGTTACCTTTTCTATCTGGGGAACAAGTATGAGCATCAATATTTGGGAAGCTTGGCTTTCATTACAACATGCCTCTTTTAACAAGGTGTAAAATGTGAACCATGTGTGGGTTTTTTTAAATTTTTGATGGTGGTGTAGTGGTGTTGGCAGAGGTGGTACTGAAGATGGAAGCCAGGAACACATTACTGCTAAGCTACATCCCAATTCTTTTTTATTTTACTTTATTTTATTTTACTTTATTTTATTTTATTTTATTTCACTTTTTAATTTTGAGCCAAGTTCTTACTAAGTCGTACAGGTTAGCCTCAAACTTTTTATCTCTCTCCCTCATCATCCCAAGTAGCTAACATGTAGACATGTAGCACTGAGCCTTCTAATGTCCTTATTTTCTCTTGTAGACCATTTTCTGTTTACTTTTATGATTTTGAATCATAAGTTAGATGTTATATATCTACTTGATTAAAATGGAAATCTTGAAGTTGGCAGTATCCCCAAAGTCAGACTCTACATGAATTCACTCATATTCTGAATTCAGAGTACTTAGGCCATTGGCTGTAGCACCTGCCTTGGAGACAGAGAAGTCCCAGTGGTCATCAGTTTCCACATTTCCCATGAAAACCAGCATGGCTTCTTTACTTGCTGTGGTGTTACATTCACAAGCATCCATCAAGGGCATCTTTGCACTGATATTGCTTTGTCTTTTAATTCATTCACTAAAATATGAACATAAATAAGAAACCCTTGCTGGGCATAGTGGTGCACACCTGTAATCCCAGCACTCTGGAGACTGAGGTAGAAGGAGCATTGTGAGTTTGAGACCACTTGGGCTACAACACGAGTGCAAGGCTGGCCTGAGCTACATAGTGCAACCCTGTTTCAAAAAAATACAGGGTTGGGAGTTTGACTTGGTGGCTTAAGTGCCTATCTGGCAGGTGTGAGGTTATGAGTTCTATCCCCAGTGCTGCAAAAACAAAAACAAAACAAAAAAGAAACTCTTAATGATATGAGATAGTTCTTACAAAGAAATTGCTCAAAATGATAAATGATATTGTAATACATTTTCATAAAGCTGGAGCTTTTTATAAGAATAAAAAGAGGATTCAGCCAAGTTAGTCAGTTATGATGTTCCTACTCATTAGCAAATGGCATTTTCTTAACAGGACTAACTTCTTTTTTGGCTGCTGACTCAAGGCTCCTTAAAATTTACCAGCACAGTGAAGCCTTATTTAATTAACTATCTCACCTTGTCTACTTCTGCATACCTTCTCTTGTCATAACTTAAGCTTCTTCTGCACTCAATTAAAATGTTTTGTATTAACTTGTGATATAAATTAACATATCCCAATTCCATGTGACAACATCAGAAACTTATGTAGGTTGGCTATTACTTATTCTATGACCTAGCATTATGGATTTTATCTAAATTATACCATTCAATCATCATAACATATTGGCAATATTGCTATTGCTATTTCATACTTGAGGACGTCGAGGCAAGGAAAGATTTGTATCACTATCACATAACCATCAAGGTCACATGATACATATGCATATTCTAGGAAAATGCAAAGAAACTATTAAAATACGAATGTTCAAGATGACATATAGGAATCTGCATTTTTCTAGCACACTGGATAGTTCATAGGTCACAGTTGATCACCACTAAAATATACTTAAGTGTGTAATGAGTTTTTTCAACTAAACTGACACTTCTGAAAGAAAAGGAATACTAGCTCTTATTTATGAAATGCTGTTCACCATAAGTCAGCTCTTTGTTTAAAAAAAACAAGAAAGTGCGACATGAGTTTTAGGGGGAAAGAAATTTTTAAAATCTCAAATTTTGGAGCCCCCATGAAAGAGAGTCATCAGATCAATTTCTGTGATACTATTGGAGGGACCACTGAGAGCCTATGTTTCGATGTCTTGCAGAGATTTGGTGATTCCATGTATTCATTGAATGCTAAAAGGAAAAACCATGTACAGTAAGGCACTGATTTATGAACAGTCAAGTTGTGATCTTTCACAGGTGCCTGATGAGACTCACTGTGTCAAATTATGAAGGAATCCAACTTATGAGTGTTCTCCCAGGAAGGAACTCATTCATAAATCGTTGACTCACTGTGATCACGTTTGGGACTGATCACCTGTGGATCATTTTCAACATCTTCTTTAAGACTAAAGTAGTGAAGACATTAGGCTAATATAAAAGCGGAAGAAAACAGATGATCAGAAATGGATTCTGCAACATGTAGTGAAAGAATCTCAGTCAATAGGTGAGAGGTTTTGGGGGAGATGAGGGAAGACTTGGAATGCTCTGTTTGCCTCCTACTCTAGTCCAACAGCATAGCCAGAAAGCAGAAAAGTTTGGGTTATTTTCTGGAAAATTTTACTCTTATTAGTAGAGTAGTTCTCATAATGGTTACATTAAAATGACCTGAGAAACTTTAAAAAACCCTGATACGTGAATGTACACCAATTTTGATTGAATTAGCATGGAATTTAATGGGCCCAAGGAGTTTTATAAGTGCCCAGTGATGATAATTTGCCTGAAAACCACTACTACGGGATGACTTTTTTCTCCTGTTTGGATTTCAGTCAAGAGGTAGAGTGAAATCTTTTTGCTCATTGTTTGCCATCACAGCCTCACCGTCATTGCCTCATTAGCACCCCTTGTTTTCTCACCTGTTTTTCTGGTGGTTGGTCCTAGAATTCCCCACTGCTGTTTGTACCTATTATCCCTGAGATAGCTCCCTAAGAAATAAAGCAAAGCAAAAGTATCTGGCTGGCTTGAAAGTTCTGAATCTGTGCCCGATAATCCTGTTTCCCACTCAGGATGTACCTTGCCCAAACACGTGAAAACTACTTTTTGCTTCTAACAACCAAAGAGATGGATCCTGCCTTATTGTGTCTGCTAAAAGACCCTTCCAAAAGGGGATGAATTAAAAAAAAATCAAAGGTCTATGCTGAAAAGCACATTGATTCTCAAATCCGCCTGCATATTGGCATCACCGAAAGAGCTATCTACACCATGGTGTCGCCTCCATAGGTTTTGATGTAGTGCAATATCTCTAAGCCTTGATATAGATTTTTTAAATCTCTTAACACTATTATTTTATGCAGTTGCTTAGAAAGCCACTGCTCTAATGAGAAAACAGTTTAACATAAAATTTTTAGTTTAGCAAGCTGTTAAATAATGTGTAGGGATCCAGGAATAACTGATGGAAAACATAAATATTTAGCAGGAAAAAAGAATTTTATTAGGCAATGGTGTACCTCAAACAGGGAAGGTGTATCAGGGTGACTAGGAAAAAATTACAAAAGTGGCAGGGTAAAGAATAGGGAACAATGACACTGAAGACAGGTGGTTTGTGAGGCACTTGCAAAGGTGGCCAATGAATGCCTTTCTAATTGAATACACAAACTCATCAAACTTAGGAGTAAGTTTTAAGTTTTTCTTGATGGTTAGGGGATTCTTAAAATAAGTGTGATTTGGGGAGAGTAATGGCCTCAGCTGTTGGTATTCTTTTCCATATCTTTGTGGATTATATTTTTGAAGACCTAGGGAAGAAAAGTGAAAGAGGAAATCTGTCTGACTTGCAATAAATGAATCATTTATTTCATTTTGGAAAATGGAGAGAAATTAGACAAA